>JAULAV010006143.1:0-41792 GCA_030789695.1 Scilla litardierei
GATTTACTTGACTTGTACTTGTCCGTGCTTAAACTTGTAAAACTTGTCATCCATGCCATACTTGTTACTTGTTACTTGCAATTTCCTTTATTTGTTACTTCCATACTAACCTTGCCATTCTATACATCATACTATAACTGCTAGGTTGTTAGTTTACATTCCTTTCAGTTTCCTTGCCCAAGTCTTTTAGACTTGCTGACATGTGCCCCTTTACTCTTTTGGGTGACACATGTTAGATCCTGAGCATGAGGTTGCTGCTGAGGACGTGGTGTTCGCTGACGCTGAGTCAGAGCCCGCGTTCATCGAGGAGTTTGAGGACATGGGAGATCAGTTGTAGAGGCTGTTTGTGTTTTTGTTTAGACTGCTTTAGTTGTTGGTGCGTAGCACCAATACTTTGTTCGTGTTGGCTTTTGTTGGCCATGTTGGGCCTAGACTCTTCCTTTTAGCCTGGTGGCTTTTCTGTGATGTTGAATATTATTGTGGACGAATTCTGAGATTGGTTAACTTTTATCAGTCTCCCTTCCTTGTTATTATTATTGTTGTTCCGTTTGCATTTACAGGGACCTGCATATATTCAGATTTGACGCTTATCACGCGTGTGGTTCCACAGCTCCAGTCTGTGCAGACCTTCTCAAGTCTCGCCTCCATTTTAGGGAAGCGGGGCGTGACAGGTTTTGTTGGTGGCCCATGTAGGTCCTCTTCTGTAACTGCGATTATCGGAATAACGATAATAATATTTGATGTCCACAAATGAAAATTCGACATCCGAGTCATAAGCTATGAGTCTAATTGTTTCGTGTTCTGTGTTATTAGATGGCAGGAATGTGAAATACCCGAGCTGGTGGTGGTGCACCCCCTTATGACGAGGAGCCTGATCGGGAGCCCATCAATGGGGAGATGATGCGGATGATGCTTCAGATGATGCAGGTGCAGTAGTTCGTGCTTCTGCAAGTCCAGAATGCTCCAGTTGTTCGAGCTGCTCGGGCGATTCCGGAGGCCCCTCGTTCCGAGCCAGGAGCGAAGCAGTTTCGAGAGCTGGGTCCTGTATATTTTGAGGATACTGGTCCTCTAGCTACTGACGAGTGGGTCAGGAATATTGAGGATAATTTGAAGATGTCCAAGGTCAATGAGGTTGGCTGGGTTGACTTGGCTAAGAGGCAGCTGAGGGACAATGCCCGGAATTGGTGGGATGCTGAGGAGGAGCTGTTAGAGGAGCCGATATCTTGGGCTACCTTCAAGTCCAGTTTCAATGAGGAATATTTTCCGAAGGCTGCCCAGAGAGAGATGTTGCAGTGCTTCATTGATTTGAAGCAAGGGAGCTTGTCGGTGGATCAGTACCACCAGGAGTTCACCGGGCTGAGTCGGTTCACACCGAAGATGGTGCAGGATGCTGATGAGAGGGCTCAGATGTTCCTGCAGGGACTTGCTTTGGAGCTTCAGAGTTTTGTATCTTCCTCTAATCTGGAGTCCTATCAGAAGGTTCTGATAGCGGTGCGGAGGCAGGAGCTGATTGTGAACTAGAGGAGAGGACATGTTGCTGGAGCTGGGAAGAGGCCTATGGAGCAGGCCAGAGCGGTGGTTAGGCCTGGTTTCAAGCCTAATCAGTCGGTGCAGTTCAAGAGGCCAGGATGGCCTATTCAGAAGACTTGCCATTTCTGCGGCAAGACCGTGCATATTAAGGAGTAGTGTAGGAGATTCCTGGGCCAGTGTAGTGTCTGTGGAGATCCTACCCACACCATGAAGGACTGCTCGAAGTCGAAGCAGCCTTGGAGAGCACCTGTTGCAGCACAGCCGTTGCAGCAGAGAGCGTCTGTTCCTGCTGGACGTGGAGCAGCTCTTGTTCCACAGAGGCAGGCCTTTCAGCAGTCTTTTCAGCCGAGGTGGCAGGCTTTTCTGATGTCTGAGGTGGAGAGCATGGCTGTGGATGAGGTTATCGCAGGTAATCCTCAATCTAGCTGTTCATTTCTTAGTTAGTTTTGTTTGTTAGATTATGTTGTTTGCTTGTACATGATTGTTTGCTAGAATAGGGCTTGATTGTTAGACTGTTTGTAGGTGTGATTCTGGTGTGCACATTTCCTGCACGAGTCCTCTTTGACTCAGGTGCATCGATGTGCATTTTGGCGCAGTGCTTCGTGGAGAAGCATTCCTTGGCGACGTCCCCTCTTTCCAAGAGTTGGAACATCGTTACAGGGAATGGCGTGGTCTCGGTGTGTCATGGTTGCAATTCTTGCTCGTTGGTGGTCTGTGGACATGAGCTTTACGCTGATTTCATTATCCACGACATCATCAACTATGATGCGGTCCTTGGGATGGATTGGCTTGCGAGCTTCTATGCTATGATCGACTGTCGGAGGAAGAAGGTGGTGTTCGAGATTCCCGGACATCCAGTATTTGAGTTCAGCCGGGGTAGCAGTTCGCTTGGCCCTGTCAGATTTCGGGCCAGTCCAGTGGAGTTTGTGGCTTTGCAGATGAAGCTGGGGAGGCCAGCGGTAGTGCGGGACTTTGATGACGTCTTCCCCCAGGAGATGTCTGGATTGCCACCCGATCGAGCTCTTGAATTTTTGATTGATCTTATTTCGGGAGCACAGCCGATTTCGAAAGCGCCTTATCGTATGGCACCCGCTGAGTTGGAGGAATTGCGGAAGCAGCTGGATGAGCTTTTGCAGAAGGGTTATATCAATCCTAGTGTGTCTCCGTGGGGAGCGCCGGTGGTGCTGGTGAAGAAGGAAGATGTTCTGAAGACGGCATTCAGGACGAAGTATGGACACTACGAGTTTGTGGTTATGCCCTTCGGTGTAACCAACGCTCCTGCAGTTTTCATGAATCTGATGAACCTGATTTTCTACGACTTTTAAGACAAGTTTGTCATATCTTTATTGACGACATTCTGATCTATTCAAAGTCGGAGGAAGAGCATGCCTCGCACTTGAGGACAGTGTTGGAGTTTTTGAGGAAGCATCGTTTGTATGCTAAGTTTTTGAAGTACGAGTTTTGGCTGGACAGAGTTGCCTTTCTCGGGCATGTGGTGTCTGGAGATGGTATTTCGGTGGATCCCGAGAAGATCAGGGCCATCAGGGAGTGGCCTGTTCCGCAGTCAGCATCTGAGATCCGGAGTTTCCTTGGGCTTGCTGGTTACTATCGGCGCTTCATTAAGGACTTTTCCCGTATTGCTGAGCCGATGACCAGATTAACGCGGAAGGAAGTACCTTTTGTTTGGTCGGGTGATTGTGAGAATGCCTTTGGTGTTCTGAGGGTGAGATTGACGACTGCCCCTGTTCTTGTTATACCTGATCACAGTGGAGGATTTGAGATCTTTTGCGATGCTTCTGGCAAGGGTCTTGGTTGTGTGTTGCATCAGCACGGGCATGTTATGGCGTATGCTTCACGTCATCTCAAGACTCATGAGAAGAATTACCCGACACACGACTTGGAGTTGACTGCTGTCGTGTTTGCGCTCAAGATTTGGAGGCACTTCCTGTTGAGTGAGAAAGTGAAGATCTTCACCGATCACAAAAGCTTGAAGTATATTTTGACTCAGAAGGAGCTCAACATGCGACAGCGTCGATGGTTGGAGCTCATGGCGGATTATGAGATCGATTTACAGTTTCACCCTGGCAAGGTGAATTGGTTCCGAATGCGCTGAGTAGGCTTCCATCGGTGATGATGTTGACTTCGCAGTGGAGATTGCAACAGGATTTTTGCGAGTCTGGAATTGAGATTGTTCTTCCTGGGGAGGCTTCTCCGTTGATGTGTATGCAGATACAGTCGACGATCGTGGATCGGATCAAGGCTGGCCAGGTTGGAGATCCGAAGCTGGTGAAGATTCTGGAACAGGTAGAAGCCGGTCTGCGGACTGATTTTTTGATTCATGAGGATGGCTCGCTGAGGTATGGAGCTAGGTTGTGTGTGCCAGCTGGAGATATTAGAGAGGAGTTGTTGGTTGAGGCACACAGTTAGCCGTATTCTGTGCATCCTGGTGGCACCAAGATGTACAAGGATCTTCGTATGAACTTTTGGTGGCATGTCATGAAGAGGAGTGTGGCTCGGAGTGTAGCCAAGTGTCTGGTTTGCTTGCAGGTAAAGGCGGAGCATCAGGGTACGACAGGGTTGCTACAACCGATTCCGATTCCAAAGTGGAAGTGGCAACACATCACTATGGACTTTGTGACTGGACTGCCTCGGAGTCCAAAGCAGAATGACGCGATTTGGGTGATCGTAGATCGATTGACCAAATCCGTGCACTTTATTCCATTCCGAGTAGGACAGTCCACTGAGGCGCTAGCGAGGAGATACATGGAGGTAAATTCTTTTACTCTCCGTTTCTATTTCCTTTTCCTAGATAGATAGTGATGTAACGTGAATCGTGCAGGAGATCGTATGACTTCATGGAGTCCCTGTGAGTATCGTGTCAGACAGAGACACGAGGTTCACATCTCAGTTCTGGCAGAGTTTGCAGAAGAGTTTGGGTACGAGACTGAGTTTCAGCACGGCGTACCATCCGCAGACAGATGGCCAGTCCGAGAGGACGATTCAGATCTTGGAGGACATGCTGAGGGCGTTCATGTTGGATTTCAAGGGTTCGTGGGAGGACCATCTACATCTGGTAGAGTTCTCTTACAACAACAGCTTCCAGGCGAGTATTGGCATGGCGCCATTTACCACGCTGTATGGGAGGAAATGTCGTTCGCCATTGAGTTGGGATGACATTGGTGATCGGGAGCTGTTGGGACCCGAGATGAGTGTGGAGGCTGTGGATGTTGTCAGGAACATTCGGGAGAGGATGAGGATTGCTCAAGTCCGTTTTAAGCATTGGGCAGATGCTAAACGCCGTCCTTTGGAGTTTCAGCCAGGCGACCATGTGTTCCTGAAGATTTTCCCGAATCGTGGTGTGATTCGTTTTGGGAAGCGAGGGAAGTTGAGCCCGCGATACATTGGACCGTTTGATATTCTGGAGAGAGTTGGCGAGGTAGCCTACCGCTTAGCCTTGCCGCCATCTTTGGAAGGAGTTCACAATGTTTTCCATGTGTCGCAGCTTTGTAGGTACATTAGCGATCCATCTCATGCTGTGGATTTCTCGGAGATCACCGTTCGCCCGGATTTGACGTATGACCAGCAGCCAGTGCTGATTTTGGACAGGCGTCAGAAGTCACTCTGAAACAAGTTTGTCAATCTTGTAAGGGTGATGTGGCAACACGGCTCGCCAGGAGAGTCTACTTGGGAGAGAGAGGATGAGATGCGAGAGCGCTACCCACTTTCGTTTCCGGACACGTGAGTGTTTGGAAATTCCGAGGACGGAATTTTTCTTAAGTTGTGAAGGATGTAACGACTGGTTTTTTCGTGTATTTGGATTATCTATATTATATATATGTTTTGGTGGATTTTCTCCTTATGTGTGATTTTCCGTCTCCGTAGCTTTCGTTTTCGTTCGTTTCGTTGTGATTCTTTAGCTTCCTCCTTAGATCGTTGAGTTTGGAGTAAGTCATTCGTGACGAGCTTCATATCGCTCGTATCTTAGAGATAGGTTGATCCTAGAAGCCGTAGGAATCTTCCTGGAGCTTCGCGCTTCGATTCAAGACTTTTCGTGCACCTTAGTTGGTTCAAGAAGGGTGATCAACCGACTAGATTCCAATCTAGTCGGTCAGGAACTCTACTGGAACTGACTAGTTCATTGAATCAATTATACAGGAGTTACTGTTTATCGTTAGTCGGTCTAAGAAAGTTTTTCGACCGACTAGGTTGCAAACTAGTCGGTCAGCCATTGTTCTTTAACCGACTAATTCATTGACCATTTTGACGACCTGAGTTACTGTTTGGTGTTAGTCGGTCATAGTTGGTCGACCGACCGACTAGTTCTTGAACTAGTCGGTCAACAACTCTTCCTTGACCGACTAATCATCCCCGTAAACCTAGGGTTTGCCCAGCCGCCGCACGATTTTCTATTTAAGCACCCGATCGGTTCTCTTTTTTCTTTCACTTCTCTTGGCTATTTCCTTTCCCCTTGGAGCTCTGATCTTCCCCAACACTCCCCAATCCATTCCTTCATCCCCGGAGCCCCCTCTCACCCTCATTTGGGCCGGCCACTTTCCCTTAGGCCGTCGGTAAACCCCAAAACACCCCCAAATCCTGATTTCTCTAGATTTTCTCGCCATTTCCAGATCTGAGCCGTAGTTCTCCGGATCGTTCTTCCGTTTCCGTGCTTGCTCGGCATCGTTCTTCTACTACGATACGTTAGTAAATCGATCCTTTAATATTCTCATAACCCACATGGTGATTTTTGTTAAACCCTAATAAAAATGGATATTAGAGATATTGTTCTGATGTTGTTTTGTCATGGCAGCGATCTCATCCCCGTAGCTAACATTTTCTGACTTGTCTCGTTTATCGTCATCCTTGGTGCCAGGCAAGTGAAACTTGCCACTTAGGGTTTTAGGCCATGTCTTAGGCCATTTGCTTGTTGTAGGTGTAAAAGAGACTAGGCGACGAAATGATACTCGCCTAGGCGCAATTTCAGGAACTAGCTTGACAACGAAGCTAGATCCGACTACTTTTAATTATTTGCACTTGTTGTCATCCATGCATCTTATCTGCCAGGTCAAAATTCAATTAACGGTACGCGAATTATTATGTTGAATGTTGCATTCGTAGCACACGCTACATTACTTGTACTACTTGATCCGGCTAGGCACCTGCTTTTGGCGGGCACAACCCTATGCCAAATACACTTCCTGGCTCGTGATCCAGAAGCGAGCATTACATGTTCAGGGGTAATGACCTGGCTCGATACACGTGGAGGGGTAGGGATAAGCGATCACCTGAGTTTACGAGTTGGCCTGATCCGCCACTATAGCCAGAAGACGTAATCTCTGTGCACGGCGTGTTTACTTGACGTGATTTACTTGACTTGTACTTGTCCGTGCTTAAACTTGTAAAACTTGTCATCCATGCCATACTTGTTACTTGTTACTTGCACTTTCCTTTATTTGTTACTTCCATACTAACCTTGCCATGCTATGCATCATACTATAACTGCTAGGTTGTTAGTTTACCTTCCTTTCAGTTTTCTTGCCCAAGTCTTTTAGACTTGCTGACATGTGCCTCTTTACTCTTTTGGGTGACACATGTTAGATCCTGAGCCTGAGGTTGCTGCTGAGGACGTGGTGTTCGCTGACGCTGAGTCAGAGCCCGCGTTCATCGAGGAGTTAGAGGACACGGAAGATCAGTCATAGAGGCTGTTTGTGTTGTTGTTTAGACTGCTTTAGTTGTTGGTGCATAGCACCAATACTTTGTTCGTGTTGGCTTTTGTTGGCCATGTTGGGCCTAGACTCTTCCTTTTAGCCTGGTGGCTTTTCTGTGATGTTGAATATTATTGTGGACGAATTCTGAGATTGGTTAACTTTTATCAGTCTCCCTTCCTTGTAATTATTATTGTTGTTCCGTTTGCATTTACAGGGACCTGCATATATTCAGATTTGACGCTTATCAGGCGTGTGGCTTCACAGCTCCACGTCTGTGTGGACCTTCTCACGTCTCGCCTCCATTTTAGGGAAGCGGGGCGTGACACTACTGCATCATTTCATATCATATTCGCCATCCAAAGGTCATATTTACATATATTATCGCGCTTCTAATGTTATATTTGAGTTTCCTATAGAAATGTGGATTTTCAGGAACTTTGGAGCGAATTGGAGCATTTATAGGACATGGACACATCCGAGACGTCCAGAGCATCATTGGCAAGGTCCAAAAAATGTTCAGCAAGGTTAGGAAGATGAATGGAGGAGTAGAGGAGAAGAGAACGAGAGTTGAGAGATCTAGGGACATTTGGAGCTGATTTCCCAGTCAGCTCGATCGAGCTGCTCAGCACTCGATCGAGCTGATACTCTCAGTACAAATACACAGCACTCCACCGAGCAGACCCTCTACTCGATCGAGATGAATCCAAACAAAACGACTATTTTGAGCTACTCTCCCAGCGCTGTAGCTCGACCTAGTAAGCATAGCAACTTGACCGAGCAGAGCTCCTACTCGACTGATCACAAACTAGAGCAGAGCAGTTTTTGAGTAGAATTTCAGCCTAATATAGCTTGACCGAGTGGAGGGGCTACTCGACCAAGTAGCCCGCATCAGCCCAGAGCCAAAGCAGCAGCAAAGCGAAAGCCGCATGTCAGCTCGATCGAGCGGTGCCGCTACTCGACCGAGTAAGGCACTGCGACCAGACTATTTGGTGGGCCCAAGTGCCTATATTTTCTGATTTTTGTGAGATTCCTACCCCTTGTATATAAGCACTATTTTTACCCTACTTTAAGAGCCTACTATTTTTCCTTAGGTTAGTTTTAGTTTATTTTTAGATAGATTTTTTCTTAGCCATCACAATTTTGTAGAAGACAAAGATTGAATATTTATATATTGCTTTTGCTTGAAATCTCGAGTCCTTAATTCTCTGTGATTGTCTATTGCGCTGCAACGGTTTGGTAATGCTTTCTAATCTTCTATTGCTTGCTTTAATGTTTTCTATTGTAATGGTGATCTCTTTTGTTTTTATTGAATTCTCTATTGTTATTTCCATAATCCCTGAGTAGCTCTATCTAGGGCTGATGGATTAGCCCTAGGATCTTATGATTTAGATGTAAAGTTTGGATTTTTAGGTTGTTTTGGTATAAAAGGGATGTGTTTGGTTGATCCAGCCATGTTTGTAGGAGATTCCATATAGGGTTCGTATTCCCACGAGGTGGTGGGAATTCTGATGGATATCACATGGACTTAATTAGGTATTTAGGGGTTCGTATTCCCACGAGGTGGCGCGAATTCTGACAGATATCCTATGGACTTAAGTAGGTATGTTAGGAGATCCAATTAGGGTTCGTATTCCCACGAGGTGGTGCAAACTTCTGACATGATCTACCAGCATTCCTATATTACTCATGAGAGCCATTAAGTCACAGAACGAAGCTCTAATTCCCACGAGGTGGTATGAGCAGAGATTGAGTATAGTTGTCGATCGTATTGCATGTATCGCGTGAACGTCTATCCACAAGGTTGGGATAACACGGGATACGTTAGATGAGTGGCGTGAGAGCCAAGAGTTCGACATCTTAGATACGACAATCTCTCCCTAATAAATCCAATTCAACGTAAAAGTTCTAGCCTAGCATCGACGTTCGACGATCCTAGTGGTGACCCTAATGCCCTAGTCTTTTTATATTGTTGATAATCATTGCTAATATAGAAAGATATCGATTCCATAGGGAGGCGATTGGTTTAAGTCTTGGGTCTATTCAAAGTCATGAAATAATGTCAGTATTTGGCATGTTCTAAAGGTTGTCATAAGTATTCATTATCTCATGTTAACAATATAATGAAAGCTAGGGCAATAGGAGTCACCACTAGGATCGTCGGATGTCGATGCTAGGTTATAATTTCTATGTTGAATTGGTTTTATAGGGAGATATTGTCGTATGGAATTCATGGCCAACTCTCGTTGTACCACTCATCTAGTGTATCATGTGCTTAGCCCCGCCATTATGGATGGCCTTGCACGCGATCCGTGTATTACGAACGACGACTATTCTCAATCTCTACTCACGCCACTATCGTGGGTTAGAGCTTTGATTTGTGATTTGATGGCTCTCATTGATGCTACTATCGTAGATCATCAATTGGTACTATTGAACACCGGTGAAAACAATCAAAGTGCGTGCCACTATCGTGGATCACAAACTCCAATTGAATTCACTTACGAGCCTAATTAAGTTCATAGGATAATATCTAGGATGGATGCCACTATCGTGGATCATAAAACCTAAATAGGATCTCCTACAAACTTGGTTGGATCAACCAAATCACATCACTTTCATACCAAGCAACATAAAAATCGTAACTTTACATCTAAATCCTAAGATCCTAGGGCTTATCCATTTGCCCTAGAAACGACTACTCGCAATTCATGGAAATATCAACAAAAGTAATAACAATAGCAATAGTAGTAAACATCGCAACAATAGACTTCAAAACAAATAAAGAGAGACGAGAAATTGTTACTAAACCAATATAGACGAAGAACCAAACTCATAGAATTAAGATCCAAAGATTCCAAAGCAAACACAATAATAAAAATCCAATCTTTATCTTCAAAGCAATAACGACGGCTCAAAACTCTCCCAAAAACTAGAACTAGAATAGCAAAGTAAGCTCTCCAAACCTAGGAATTAAAATAGGCTTATATACAAGTGGGATGGGTCCCACAAAATTTTCTTAAAAAGGCTCAACTTGGCCCAATCTTTGGCTGCTACATTGCCATACTCAGTCGAGCGGTGGTGCCGCTCGGTTCGAGCTAGGGCATTGTCGTCGTCGGCTTTGTTTGGAGTTTGGCTTGGGTGCTTGGGTGCTCGGACCAAGTAGATGTCCTACTTGGTCGCGTTGCAGAGGCCTACACTTGGTCTTGAAAAGTTGATCTGCCTTCAGTTCAGCTCAATTGAGTATGGAAGCTACTTGGTCGAGCTGCAGGAGGTTGGGAAGGCTTCAAAATTTGTCACTCTGATACGCGTTCAGCTCGGTCGAGTAGCGGGTCTACTCGATTGAGCAGCTTCTTCTGCTTTTCTCAGCAGCTAAGTATTGGAAGTCTCGTCTTCAGTGCATCTGCTCGACCGAGTAAGGAAGCTACTCAGTCGGCTCTTGGAACTTTGCCTAGGAATTGCGTAGCGGCCGTCGAGTTTGATTGACCGAGTAATGTGGCTACTCGGTCCGAGTGGTGCAGCTGCCTTGGCATTGGAGTTTTTCTTTAGATATGGCTGCTCAGCCCGAGTAGAACAACTGCTCGGTCGAGATGAGAGAAGAACCTTATAAGCTATATGAGGGCTCCATCTCCAAGCTCTCTTTCTCATTCTTCTCTCTCCTCCTCCTTCAATCTTCTTCTCCACCTAGTCAAGCACCTAATAGACCTTGCCATTGATGCTCCGGCTAGCTTGGATGGGTACATGTTTAAGATTTGCTCTGAATCGATCCAGGTTCCTAAAAATTCACAAATCTCTATGACAATCAAATATATCGTGAAAAGTAAGATAATGTATAGAAAATTGAACTTTGGACGATGAAAATGCTATGAAATCATGCAATAAAAGTATAGAAAATATGGACACATCAAAATCCCCCAAGCTTACCTCTGACTCGTCCTCGATGAAGATGAATAGGAAGTTCATCGGGAGGTGAAAATATGAGAATGGAAAAGAATGCAAAGAGGAGGGGGTGCTAGATTATTCTCTCTGATCTCGTGCCATTCACCACACATCACAACTACTCAGAAAATAGATCACATGCTACGAAGAGATTTCATATCTTAACTAAATAGAGTACCTGAGAGTTTAAGATCGAACACAAGGGATCATGCTAAAGTTCATACAATCGACCTATATCTACATCATGTGTTTCATAGTGTCAAATATACCCAATATTGGCAACACACTTTTCAATCAAAAGCTATAACTGAAGCATGGAGATTTCACACCAAGCATGCAACAAAGAATAGAATAGGAGTCAAAACATGCACATACTTATATCGAATTATAGGAAATCCCCATAACTTAAATTACTTCGCTAAGTTTCAGCATTATCAAACTTTTCTGTTGTGCACAACTCCACTCTAATACCATGCTCACTCATATGGTCAAAAGATTTTCCCGCCAAGCTTGGATTGAGGCATCACATCCAAAGTAATATTTATGGGCAATGGGATTTTGTTTTGGTTTTCCAAAAAGTATAAGTATTGCTCCAAATAATGAAACTTTGATTTTTTCTTTTCATTTTTGAATCCTTTGTTTCTTCTTTTTCTTTTTTGGATTTTTGTAGGATTGTATGATTTGTGTTTCTGTTTTGGCACCTTTTTGGCTTTTTGTAATTTTTGGAGTGAAGTTTGCAATTGTAGGGAATTTTTGGGAATGGATGCGATAGAAATAAACTCGGGGAGTAAAATCAAATGACATGTAGAGAATATAAGATATATGTAGAGAAGGAATTAATATAAAGCTCGATTCACTCAAAAGTGTGCACAAACAGTTCAGTTAGATAATACATCCACTAAACTCATATATAAGCATGTGTATTCCTAATCATCTAAATAAGCAGTGACGTCAAGTAGTAAAGGTTTTCAAACATATCAAGCATGCAACAAGAATGCGGAAAAAGATGAAAGCAAGGCTTCAGATATGCTAATGATGCGTGAATCTTGGTGCATTTCCAACGAAAGCATACTAAACACTACGCTACATATTTAGTTTCAATAAGCTTCATGTAATTACTTAGAGAGATCATCAAAAGAATTATCGGTGCAAGTACTTATAAAGGGTAAGGTTGTGAAATAACTTTAAGTAGCGTGGCATGAGAAATAAGCATCGTGATAGCGGTAAGAGCATAAGAGATAACATCACAAAGAATTCATCCTAGCAAAAGAAAGAAAAGAAAATAGATAATTAATAAAAACAAGCATGCATGCACACAAAAAGAAAGAAAAATATGATGCTAGAAGAAAAAAATGGAGTGGAAACGGATGGAAAAGTAAGGGGAAAGTGCAAAATAAGAGGAAAATAAATAAAAAGCGATAACACTCATCCCCTAAGCTAAACACAGCAGTGTCCTCACTATTGAGAACATATGTGAAAGACGGAAAATAATGCTAGGGATAAGTGGGTGGGTTAAAAGAAAATCTTAGAATCACAAAAAATAAAAGGAAAATCTAATGAATGCAAATACATGGTCCTAATGTCTAAAGTAAGAACAAATAGGCAAATGATGATATGATATGTATGCAATGTATGAAATGGGGTCTACCCCAAGCTATGCAATATTAGGCCACATGTGGACAGATGGGCACTAAAAATGAGAGGGGAGAACAAGAGCAAAAGGATGAATCAAGCAACAGCACCACCCTCTGGAGGTGGTGATGGCTCCAGCTGCTGTGGACTAGAGATAGCATCGGATGACTATGCAGAGAGGTCAGGATGTGGTACAACAGGTGGTGTAGGAGGTGCAGACGGAGCAGTTGGTGCAAGTGTGGCTGGTGGTGTACCTCATGCTAGGAGGATATTAAGAATCTCCATAATGTCCCACCGCACTAACTAGTGGTGGGTAGTGACTGTCAGGGTGAAGGCAAGGAAATCACGACTCAGCCCAGCAGCCTCAGACTCAACTGCTGTCAGGCGTGCATCAGTGCTGCAAGAACGACCAGGCTATCATGTACTACTAGTCTCACCACTGTCTACATGTGCTCATGCATGTGGTGCATGAGGTCGAAAAACATAATCGAGAGAGGGTGACCTACGCGAGATCTCAGCAGAGGTAGAAGCATGAATGGATGTGAGATCTGGTATAGATGTAGGGATAGGGATATTAGTAAGTATAGATGTTGTGGCGACAGATGTGGTGACAAATACCATGACGCTCTCAGTGAAGATGGTAGTGGTGGGATGGAAGTGCTGCCAGGAGGGAGTGTAGACACAATAGGTGTGGACTAGGAGGTTATAAGAGTGGTAGGAATGGAGTCCATAGATGCAGGTGCAGCAGAGGTAAGGACAACAGCAATAGTAGACTCGGAAGGGACATGCTCAGTAGAGATGTGCTCTATGATAGGTGCGAGAGCAATAGGCACTCATAGGCGGGCAGTGTAGATGATTGTACAGTGATCTCAGGGACAGATGTGGAGGCTACCTAAGAACTCTCAGATGGAATGGTGGTGGGTGGGATGGTAGTAGGAGCACTGGTAGAAGTAGGGACAGAGGTGCTCTCCACTACGGCAGAAGTGGTATGGTCAGCTCTTTCGGGCTCCTCATCAGAACTAAGAGCCCAATCATAACCACCCTCAGTTGCAGCCTCTCGAGGCTCAAGCTCGTGAATAGGTAGAATTGGTAGGATGCCAGGAAGGAGCAAATCTAGGCGAACGGGTTCAATACGTGTGAGGTCAGGGCGAGGTAGGACCATATGCTTCTCTCGTAAAGGACCCAAAAGATAGACCCAGTGGCGCTCACCATGTGGACTAATGATATGCATGCATGCAAGCACGTCAGGTGTCAATGTAGTGGGCCTAGGTGCTACCACAAGATCATCTGAAAGGTCAAGTCCTAGCATAAGAGCGAAGAAAGTGAAGAAACCGTCGCAACAAATCTCCTTCGAGGAGGAGGAAGTGGAAACCAGGCGGTTACACAGCCAACGGCTGAGTCTGACAAGAGGTGAGGGCGGAGCGTACCATCATCATCACGTCTGACAGGCCTAGTCATCCCACTAAGGTGGAGCAACTCGGGAAATGAGATATTTCCATGCTAAGGCATAGAGAATATGGTCATGGAAAGGTGGCACTGAAAAAGGATGGATGATGGATGAAGACTTCGCCTTGGTAGGGCTGAAATGTGAGAGTTCATCTATTCTACTCCGAAAACGATCGGAACTGAAAAAGGATGGATCAGTACTAGGTGCATAGGCCTGAGTAGGATCTGAAATAGAGGGCCAACTAAAGAAGGCTCGGATCATGGCGTAAGTGACCTCTACGCCACGATCCAGGAGCCTGAATGTGATGCCTTGGTTAGTCCACAAAATGGAACTCATTGCATCGTACGTGAGGTGAACATAGGTGGTCATGGTCATCTGTAGGAAATACTCCCAACCTTTGGCCTGATATAGCTGACGTACCCCCTCTAACAACCCTAGACTCTCCAGGGCTGGGATGTCAGCAAATCTGGTGGGGATAATGGGGTGTCTAGATATGGTCGCAAACCTGTTGCGATGAGCGTCATCCTTGAAGACAATACCATATGTCTTCAAGGTCCCCTGGGGTGGCTGGGGTGGAGGTGTAGATGTAGGAATGGCGGCACTATCATATGGTCCCTCTAGTGCTAGTGGTGTGGGAGATGGAGAACATGAGGGTGGTGGAGATGGAGATGGAGTGGGAGATGGTCGACGAGCAGGTGTCCAACGAGAAGATGAAGCATCGGAGTCATCATTTTTCCTCTTCTTCGCCAGAGGCTTCCTACATCGTGTCCTAGGAGGCATGTTGTGATGTGTGCGAATGAATGCAAACACTAATCAAGAGTACACAAAAATAATACTCGAGTAGAAGAACGAGTGTACCAAAGGCTCGTGAAGCGAGACAATCCTAAGAAATGTGAATGTGTGGTGCCTCGAAGCGACTATCCTCCCCCAAGCTTCTCCAAGGTGGTCCAAGCATGAACATAGTCTCCATGCGCTCTAAGTATACCTGCATGATAAGATATGAAGAATATTAGTTGCAGATCAATAAAATTGATAGAGGTTAGGGTTCAAATTTTGATAATGTTTAGATTTAGGGTTCGAAATCGAGAGAGAGAGAGAGAGAGAGAGAGAGAGAGAGAGAGAGAGAGAGAGAGATGTGTGGATGTAGGGTGAGGTTAAGATGATGGGGAGATGAGGGGCAGACCGAGCAAGTCGTATTCGGTCGAGCTTTGACGGTGCCGGAGGTTGCAAATCGAGCAGAAAGTTTGGGGTCGAGCGGTTTGGGAGGGTAAAAGGGGAGCTCAGGTTGGGGTTTGTGGTTTTGAGTGTGAGGGCGTGAGGGGCGGGGGTTTTGGGATTTATAAAGGGCCGACTAAGCTAGGACTGCTCGGTTGGTTCGTTTGCAATTAAGTGTAGCCCCCACTCATAAGTCGACTGCTCGATCGAGCTGACTAAGTCACTTGGTCGAACTGAAGTGAAAACAATGTGAAACTTGCCAAGATTCTACAGGGTCCCCTACTCAACCGAGTAGCTGTTCTACTCGGTCAAGCTGAAATATGTGGCAGAGTGCTATTTTCTTGCTTTTTCTGCAGGGACTGCTGCTTGACCGAGCTCTGCAGCTCGGTCGAGCTGAAATATAATCAGAGTATGGGCTCTTGTCCTTTCTACTGTCTCCACTGAACTCGACCGAGCGGGTGATCTACTCGGTCGAGTAGGATCCTCTTTTCCTTCAATGATAGTTGTTCATATCCTCTTCTCCGTTCGCTTCCTCCTTTGTTTCTTCATTGTTTTTAGTGCTCCCGTTATCGATCACCTGCACCTGAACATACGTGTCAGAAATTTTTATGTTTTATATTTTAAAGATTTCTAAAGGAATTGAAAACATTTTTATTTGTTTTTTGAATAAGAATGAAAAATAATGAAGAAATAAAAACTAAAAATAAGAATAAATTCGGGTAGCCTCCCGATAAGCGCTTGTTTAAAGTCGTAAGCTCGACTCCTCTAGATTTTCAACAACGCACTAAGATGTTTGGCGTATATGAGATGTGTTCATCATGCTTCCCTATAAGGCCATGAGGTGAAAGTTGGCCCGTGATGCTTCGTTGACCTTCAGCGGTCCCATTAAATGTAGCCCCCGGTTATTGGTGATGACGTGATGTATCCGGTGGCTCCTCATCCAACACTTTCAAATAGGCGATCAATGCCTTGTCATGTATAATGTCACCATCGTCATCTATGTCCTTCCTCATGGGGTCCTTGAGGATCTTTTCAATGGTGAACTCCTTTGTAGCTTCATCTTCCACTAGCTCTAAATAGTTAACATCTTCGCGGGAAGCACTCCTTCATCGGCTTTTGTAAATGAAACTCATTCTCGATGTTACCAACATTCATAGATAATTTCCCTTGATGGACATATATTAAAACTCTAGCTCTGGCCATGAAAGGATGTCCCAAGATAATTTAAGAACTCCCCTCCTTAGACATATCCATAATCACAAAGTCCACCGGCACGCTAATCCCTCCCGGCACTTGCAAGATAACATCACGCGTAATACGAACCGGGTAGGTGACGGATTGGTTTGCCAACTGTATGCTCATGGCCATGGGCTCTAGCTCTGTCTCGGTATTCAATCTCTTAAACATGGAGAGATGCATCATGCTAATGCTCTCTCTCAAATCAACTAGCGCTCTATTACTAGGGATGCCGCCGATGGAGCACGGCACCGTAAAGCTTTCGGGATCGGGTAACTTCTTCGGTAGGATGTTCTTCAGAACTGAAGTGCAACTGTCAGCTAGCATCACTGCTTTTTGTTTTCTTCTCCATGCTATCAAGTCCTTCAAGAATTAAGCATATATGGGGATCTCTGTAAGTTCATCCATGAATGGGATGTTTAAGTGAACACCCTTAAGAAGCTCTATGAATTTCACATACTTCTTTTCTAGCTTCACCATGGCCAGTCTTTGTGGATATAGAGCTGAAGGACGACTTCTCTTTTCCTTCTCGGCATCCTTCGACATACATTTCTGAAGGGGTTTCTCCACGGAAGGTGGAGCATCTGCCGGTACCGTATCAAAAGGAATATGTAATGGAGTAGGCGAAGTTTCCTTTACTGTAGTAGCAAATGGCTCATCAACATCTTTCTCCTCATTCGATGTACCGATGGGCTCAGAAACTATGGGATCCTCCTCATGAATAGTCGTCGACGATGGTGGGTCCACGTGTTTGGAAACCGGTACCATTGATGTATCGGTACTATTCCCTCCTCTAGTTGTGACTGCCACCACTGCATTAACATGCCCTCTCAGATTTTGCTCAAGTTGAGATGGCAATCTCCATTAAGCCTTTGTACATTAGCTCATTTGGGTTGATATATTGTTTATGGTGGTGGAAAGTTGCCTTTGAGTGGCCACCATCTCTGCATTTTACTTTGCTTAAGCACTCATGAAAGCTTCTAATGCTACCTACACTCTAGATTTTTGTGCCATCAATCGTTGGTATTGTTGTTGTTGCTGTTGATAAGGTTGGCAATTGTAATATCCCTATGTCTATAGGGCCCAGATGGCCTAAATCCATACTACTGCTGCTATAGAGGGGGCGCTTGTTGTGATGGAGGTTGTGGTAGCCATGGTTGAGCGGGTGGTTGTATGGCTCTGTTTGGGTTGCTATAAGAGAATCATTGATGTGTTTTCCATGCCGGATTGGACCATTGCAGTCTTGGATTGCTCCATTCATCCGATATATAGTTGATTTGCTTTGCCAGTGTGTTTGTTCCATTATAGGAACCTTCAATCGTAGTGTACCCTTGCTCGTTGTAATCTTTATATGTAACGCATACCGGAGCCTTTTAAGAAGTGGGAATGGCGCTCAACCTTTGTTTAATTCGTGTAACTTGCTTGTAGAGGGACTCAAGTTGCCCATCAAGTTGTGTAGCTACCTTTATCTTAGAATGGCCCACACCGGTGCCTCTAGATGATGAGCATTCGTCGTTCTATTGCTGGTTGTTGGATGCCATCTGCTTCAAAAGTGATGTGGCCTCCTCAGGTAGCTTTGCCAATAGTGCGCCATTTGCAGAGGAATCAATAATCATTTTCGTGTCTGGCTTTAATCCGTTATAAAAACTCTGAAAAATATCCCAATCCTGAACACCATGATGTGGGCATTAATGCTGAAGATCCTTGAAGCGTTCCCAAGCTTCGTAAAGTGATTCTTGTGGGAGTTGCTTGAAGTTAGTGATTGCACCCATAATCCTCACCGTTTTAGAAGGTGGGTAGTACTTGTTGACAAAGGCCAAGGCCAACTGCTCCCAAGTCTTGAACGTGTTTATAGGACGAACCCTCAACTAATAAGCTGCTTTGTCCCTCAGAGTGAATGTGAATAGACGAAGTTTAATAGCATATCTACTCACATCTTTAACTTGAAAAGTGTCACACTTGGCAAAGAAAAGATCGAAGTGATGATTAAGATTCTCATGAGGATGCCCATAGAAGGGCTCCTGCTGCATCAACTGAATCAAGTTAGTCTTCAACTCAACATTGCCCGCTGCCAGTTGCTGTCTCAGGATAGAAGAAATGTTGGAGAGATTGGGCTTTATATAATCTTCAGTATTGCCGGAACATGGGGGAGATGTAGGAGTCTCTGACATTTAATCTTGTAAAAATTTTTGCCTCCTTTCTGCTCTGAGCTGTCTCGTAGTCTTTTGTATCTCAGGGTCAAAGAATAGATCATTGGATCACCCAAGACGAGTATTCATGCATAGGAAACAAACTCAAAGAAGATGTCAGTAACAAAAGGAAAGAGAATAAAAAAATGGATATATGGGAAACGGTCAGAAAAACTAACAAGTCCTCAACTAAGAGAAATAACCCAAGAAAAAAACCGTTTGCCTCCACAGCAACGGTACCAAAATCTTGATCGATGCGAAATTTAATTCCGAAAATGTATCGTAAGTGCATGGTGTCAAATCTTTGTAATATAGAAAGATATCGATCCCAAATGGAGATGATTAGTTTAAAGTCTTGGGTCCATTCAAAGTCGTGAAACAGTGTCAGTTATATGCGTGTTCTAATGGTTGTAATATGTATTCCTTATCTCAGGTTAACAATATAATGAAAGCTAGGGCAATAAGAGTCACCACTAGGATCGTCGAATGTCGATGCTAGGTTATAATTTCTACATTGAATTGGTTTTATAGGGAGAGATTGTCGTATCTAAAATGTGGAATTCAAGGCCTACTATCGTTGTACCACACATCTAACATATCCCGTGCTTAGCCCTACCATCATGGATGGCCTTGCACGTGATCCGTGTATTACGAACACCAACTATTCTCAATCTCTACTCACGCCACCATCGTGGGTTAGAGCTTTGATCTGTGATTTGATGGCTCTCATTAATGCTACTATCGTAGATCATCAATTAGTAATATTGGATGTCAATGAAAACCATTAAAGTGCGTGCCACTATCGTGGATCATAAACTCCAATTGAATTCACTAACGAGCCTAATTAAGTTCATAGGATAATATCTAGGATGGGTGCCACTATCGTGGATCACAAACCCTAAATAGGATCTCCTACAAACTTGGTTGGATCAACCAAATCACATCCCTTTCATACCAAAACAACATAAAAATCGTAACTTTACATCTAAATCCTAAGATCCTAGGGCTTATCCATTAGCCCTAGAAACGACTACTCGCAATTCATGGAAATATCAACAAAAGTAATAACAATAGCAATGGTAGTCAACATCGCAACAATAGACATCCAAACTAATAAAGAGAGACGAGAAATCATTACCAAACCAATAGAGACGAAGAACCAAACTCAGAGAATTAAGATCCAAATATTCCAAAGCAAACATAATAATAAAAATCCAGTTTTTGTCTTCAAAGCAATAACGATGGCTCAAAACTCTCCCTAAAAATAAAACTAGAATAATAAAGTAAGCTCTCCAAACCTATGAATTAAAATAGGCTTATTTACAAGTGGGATGGGTCCCACAAAATTTCCGCAAAAAGGCCCAACTCGGCCCAATTTTTGGCTGCTGCGTCGCTCAACTCAGTGTAACAGCGGTGCCACACGGCCTGAGCAAGGGCATCGTCACCCTTGACTTTGTTTTAACTTTGGCTTGGGTGCTCGGATCGAGTAGATGTCCTACTTGGTCGAGCGGCAGAGGCCTACGCTTGGCCTTATAAAGTTGCTCTGCCTTAAGTTCAGCTCGATCGAGAAGGGAAGCTACTCGGTCGAGCTGCATGAGGTTGGGAAGGCTTCAAAATTTTTCACTCTGCTATGCGTCTAGCTTGGTCGAGTAGCGGGTCTACTTGATCAAGCAGATTATTCGCATTTGCTCAGCGGCTAAGTGTTGTAAGTCTCATCTTCGGTGCATTTACTTGACCGAGTAGGGGAGCTACTCGGTTTGCTCTTGGAACTTTGCCTGGGAATTGCATAGCGGTCGTCGAGTTTGATTAACCGAATAGTGTGGCTACTCGGTCCGAGTGGTGCAGCTGCCTTGGCATTGGAGTCTTTCTTCAGATATGGTTGCCCGGCCCGAGTAGAACATCTACTCGGTCGAGCTGAGTGGGGAACCTGATAAGCTATATGAGGGCTCCATCTCTAATCTATTATTCTCCTCCTCCAATCTTCTTCTCCACCCCGTCAAGCATCTAGTGGACCTTGCCATTGATGCTCCGGCTAGCTTGGATGTGTCAATATCTAAGATTTGCTCCGAATCGCTCCAAAGTTCCTGAAAATTCACAAATCTCCACGAGAATCAAATATATCATGAAAAGCGGGATAATGTATAGAAAAGTGAACTTTGGACAATGAAAATGCTATGAAATCATGCAATAAAAGTATAGAAAATATGTACACATCACTCATGATCCAAGTTGAGTGCATATGATGCCATGTCATCGAAAGTAAATCCCACATAGTCCTATGCACCAAATATCTCGGGCGCATTTTTCACCCTATTTGATTTTCACGTTCCTTCATCACCTGCATAAGTGTCAACGCATACTTGAGATGGACCGGGTGTCTGCTCACGGTCCTCAACATGGACCTTATCATGTACTTCAACTAGGACGTCGACCATCAACTCTTTGCCTGGTCGCTGAGTGGGCTTGACTGGACGATTGACCACATCTGTCAATATCTTCTCTTATGATGTGTCCCCTTTTGAGTGAGAATGCTCCACCCTGAGCATTGCATCTTCATCAAAGGTGACATGTCAGCTCAAAATCGCTTTCTATCCCTCTGAATCCCTTAAGCGATATTCCTTAATGATGTGGCCATATCCAAGAAAGATACACTTCTTCTCGCGTAGATCTAACTTGTCGCTCCTCTCGTGTACATATGCTGGGTAACCCACTATGCGCAAGTATGAGTAGTCTCTAGCTTCTCCACTCCACTTTTCTTCAGGAATTTTGTAATCAGTTGCCACTGACGGAACTCTGTTCACGATGTGTACTGCAGTGGTGAGAATCTCTCCCCAAAATTCCTTCCCCAAATCGACCGAGTGTCTCAAGCATCGCACTCGCTCCAATAACGTCTGATTTATCTGATCCAGCGCACCATTTGATCGCAGATCTTCGAGTGTGATAAAATGACTACGTATACCATGGAATTTGCAGAATTTTCTAAATTCCCTCGAGGTATACGCATCTCCATTATCGGCCCTCAGCACCTTTACGTGCCTTCTAGTTTGCTTTTCAAGCATGGTCTTCCACTCCCTGAAAAACTCAAATGTCTTGTCCTTCTACTTCATCAAGTACATCCAGACTTTGTAGGAATAGTCGTCTATAAAAAGAACAAAGTATCTAGCTCCTCCCCTAGATGGCTCCGGTCACGGTCCTCACACATCTGTGTGTACATAGTCAAGCGGTCCCCTGCTAGTGTGCTTTCCTGTTTTGAACTATACCTTTGTCTTTTTCCCGTACACACATGACTTGCAGAACTCGACGCTCTCATCCATAGCACCAATCAACTTTCTCCTCCGAAGTATATCAAGGGTCTTATCACACGAATGACCCAAATGATAATGCCACAGCTTGGCTGAATCTCCGACACTTGTGCTAGTAGAGCCAACGTCTCCATCTCCTTCCACTATTGTACCTTGAAGGGCATACAAGTTTCCCACTTTCTTTCCCTTCATCACTACCATGGCTCCTTTTGACACTCTCAATTGGTCTTTCTCAAAGACTGATTTGCATCCAACGTTGTCCAAAACACCTATGGAGATTAGGCTCTTCTGCAGATCTGGGACATGCCTCAGATCGGCTAGTGTACACACTATGTCATGATGCATCTTGGTCCGGACGGTTCCAATACCTGCAGTCTTGAACATTGCATTGTTTCCCATGATGATTGAGCCTCCATCTTCATTGGAACGGTATGTCGTGAACCAACTCCGATGCAGAGTGATGTGGTATGTGTAGGGGTTTTCGGGTCCTTAGGGCAATAAAATCGATGTTCAACCTAAGTCGGTCGGACGAAAAAACCATAAAAGCAGCGGAAAACAGATCTAAAAACATTTTCTAAATCAAGCCCTAAAGAAACAATCCTAGCCAAGGTCTTTACTATCCTGGGGTTGGGTCCGACCAACCCATAAGGATAGATCTGTCTAACATTTGCAATTATAAACGTATGAATATTTAAACTACATACCTTTCACTTCGTTCCACAGAATACGAAGCATCATTTTCAGCAAACATTTCTTTAGCCCCGTGCCGCTTCTCCCAAGCCAAACCGCATCCCGAGCCGCACCTCGTCTCGAGCCGAACTGCTTTTTGAACCGCACCATGTCCCGAGGCAAGCAACACCCATGTTGCCAAGCCAACCACACGCCGAAGAAAGTTTCACCTTAAGTGGATCCTTCGTCAATAATTCGGTTCCGATCCGAACTCCTTCGTAGCTTTGCTAGAGCCCGATCAGGAGCAAGGAAGAATTTAGGGGGAAAGAGGGAATATTTTCTTTAAGCACAGATCCAGTCTTGCTCACGTTTAATAGAGCTACTCAGATCTGGAGCTTAGGGCAAGTTTCAAGGAGGAGGGTTGGCCCTTATTTATATAGGTGACTGACCCCTTCCTTTCTGCATATCCGGTGTGGGACTAAAAAATTGGAGTGGAAAAATCAATTTAAAGTTGGCCTTACACAAAGGCCAATCTTTAGTGAATTTTTCCTCCCTCACCATTGAGCTCCAAGAACGATGTCACACATCGGTGCGAAGAAGGTTGGATGGTAAACGCGTAGGAAAAAATGGGACTCAGTCCGACTTCATTTGACCCCTCAAACGATGTCACAAACATGACCCAAAACAAGCTTTTAGCCAAGAAAACCGCATCCGCCAGAAGATAGGCACGAAGTCCTAGGCCATGGGGCCCCCACGCGGTCCCCATGCGCTCTGCGCATGCAGCGCATTGGCCTGGGTGTGTGAAAGGAATAGGCACGTGCCTTGCACATGCCCAGCGATCACATGCATGTAGGCGGAACCCAGCCTGCAGGAAGTGGGCGGGCCCCGCTTGGCAGGCGCGGGTGTTGTGTCCATATTTTCCATGTTTTTACCGCATCATTTCATCTTATTTCATATCATATTTGCCTCTGAAATCCATAATTTTATATATTAATGCGCTCCTAACGCCATATTCTATTTTTGTATAGATTTGTGGATTTTCAGGGATTTAGGAGCAAATCGGAGCTGATTCGGGACATGGACACATCCAGCGCAAACATCTAATTGGTCCATATTTTACACCTTTTTTCTGCATATTTGCATGCCATTTCGGTTGCTCATATTGCGATTTTCACGATTATTCGATGATATTGTGTTACTTTTCACTATTTCTTGTTTTTGTCGGATTTCAGGAAATATGAGCAATTGGGAGCAAAAATGAGCTTAAAGGACTTGCACGCGTAACATAGCATTGCTCATGGACTTATTGAGGACCTATCAGCGATAGAAGACGAGTGGAAGAGGAAAGAACGTCGTAGGAGCGACGAGGAAGCGAAATGATGAAGATTGGGCATTTTCAGCATGCCACTCGGCCGAGTGAAGGAGTCACTCGGCCGAGCAAAGAAGCCCGCTCGGCCAGCCAGATCGGACACACAATTACTTGAAGATTAGCGTGCACTCGGCCGAGTGACGACATCCCACTCGGCCGAGTATGGAGACACCACTCGCCCGAGTGGCACACGAACGACGGCATCCAAAAGACCAGACTTACTGTAATCCGTCAGTCGACTATAAGCTCCGACTCGACCGAGTACCAAAAGCCCCTCGGTCGAGTGACATTTGCCACTCGGCCGAGTGATGCCGAGGACACGCAGCACCCAGATTTTCAGATAGCCTCCCACTCTTTTGAAATATTCTATCATTCCAGCAATCAAATTATTTTTCTCATATTTTTTATGGATAGTATACTTCGTGATGATTCCAACGCCGCCAAAACGCGCAAATCGGAGCTCGGATGAAATCTGGGGAATTTCTGCAAGTCGACGCTACAGTGCTGGCATTTTCACTCGGCCGAGTCACACGTTCCACTCGGCCGAGTCGGTGGCGGGCCCAGATTTTAAAATGCGGTTTGGGCTGTTTTTGGGCACGATTTTGAGGGGTTTTCTAGGGTTTTTTGCTAGGGTTTTGGGAGACTATATAAGGGTTTTGTAGCCACCATTAGAGGGAGGTTCCCATGTTGTTTTCTTAGAGTTATTTTAGAGGTTAGGCCATGCCCTAGGCCCCCTCTTGGATCTAAAAGCTTGTATTTTGGATTGAAGATCTTCATCAAGCTAAGTATTTTGTTCTTATTGTTTGAATCTTTGTTTTGATATCTTTATATATGCAAGCAATGTTTTTTATCGATTTCTCTATCGTTATTGCTATGCTTGAGTAGATTTGATGTTCTAGAGCATGGGGATGAACCCTATGGATCTAATTTCATATTTGTGATGAATGAATTTCTAAATTGCTAGAATTGCTATGAGGTTAGGTTGTGATTGATTTATTACGGATAGCTAGGAATTTCCATCGATTTGGGGTTTGCAAGAGATTGGATTCTACTTTATGGGAAGGCCTAGATATTCGATTTAGGTTTATAATCGAGATTCTCTAGACTTGGTTTGCAAGACATTGGACCAAAGCTAGGATTTTTATTATAAATCTATACTAATATTCGTTTGCAAGAGATTGGACGAATACGAACTATCACAACCTAGATCGTGACTCGAGTTTGCACGAGAGTGTGCTTGAAGAGCGATTGAACGATGATGTCGATCCTAATGCTAGTGGCTTAGGCTAGGGTTTGCAAGAGATTGGGCCTTATCCTAGGTTGCTATAGACCGGCAATAGCGCGAGAGCGTGAGCTTGGTTCTCTATTCAGTTACGACTAGTTCACCTCAACACAAGTCTAGTAATATTGAGATTCACTATTTACAATGATGAATGCGTAGTGGGAATTCCCTAACCCTAGACACTTTTATTATCTTATATTCGAATCAATACTTATCCGACTTTTCTATCTCCGACACCGACATCCATTACCATTGCCTTTACATCATACCATACCCATCTCTACCAATAATACATTCATAGTCAAACCAACCTAGGATAGATTAGAGCCAACACCACCTCCTCGTGTTCGATACCCGCTCGCCACTTGACCGTGTGCTTGCGGTAAAACTACAATCGTTCTCCGGGTGTATATCCGGGGCCGACCAAGTTTTTGGCGCCGTTGCCGGGGAGGTGTTTCCCGTTGGGTGCCAATTTGTCACAAGTAGGTTGATTAGACTACGAAAAAAAAAATTTAACAAAAAAAGAGAATTTTTCACCCCCGCCACCATTATTATCATTTCTATATTCTTTTGTGCCACTGATATTTTTCTCCAGGTATTTATCTTTGTTTATCAGGTGTTATGGATGGTTTTATATGGACCACAGATTTTGAGGAGGAAGCATTTCAGAACTTATTGGATGGCCTCTTGGAGTCAGTGAGGTTCATCGGTTCAGAGAGCATTACAGCAGGTGATGCTTTTGATCTACGATTTGCAGATTTAGTTATGAACCATGTTTCAGATGCAGGAACAATTGAGGATGACATCCATGTCAGTCTTGAGGGGGATAGACTAAATTTTTGTATTGCTCGAGGGCATTCCCCTCCACATGATGCATCCCCACAAGTTGACACACATGCGCAGCCAGCATCACCATTCCAGAGAGTGCCTACATTGATAGTTCACGAGGAGGCATCACATATGGAGCCAGAGCATTGCATTACGGAGGCAGCACTTTGGGACGGGTGTAACTTCATTCAGATAAATCCAGAGTCTTGTCCACCGGTAGCTGAACTTCCGCAGCCACCTCTACCTTCTACTGAGGCTGTGATCATATAGACCACACATTTTTATGCGTACCTGGATGAGATTCTTGGATGGCAGGCTGAGGACATCGATGCTTCCACCTCTGAGGAGACAACGGTACCAGGCATAGATGCAGCCACTTCTGATGAGAGAACTGCAATGAGACACTCGGGACGTGTTGCTACAGAGCCGGGTTTCACCGTCGTCACTCTCCCACCCACAGACACAGCTAGTCCATACGATGAGTGGATGGATGGAGATGATTCAGATGGAGAAGATATTGATGTTATTTACCTCGAGGAGCCGAAGCATGCTTCTGAGGAGGCATCACACACGGAGCCAGAGTTTATCGCCGAGGAGGTCGTGCATCGGGACGAGGACATAGCCATTCATGAGGATCCCGAGCACTACCCTCCTCCATTAGAGCTTCTGCTGCCACCTCATCCTTCCATTGACGCTGAGGACTATCCCACAGAGCTTATGGCTCCCTTTCTGAGAGATCTCTTTACTCCTTCGCCCTTTATCGTTGATTCCGCTCCCGTGTATGATGTTTTTTGTGATTCAGATTTTGACGACTCATCGTGCCTTTTGCAGGATACACATACATATGAAAAAAGGTACAATGGGATGTACACGAGGAGGAGAGCGAGGAGTTAGCACCGATGGACGCATATAAATATGATCAAGAGGTGTGCTGGGATGAGTCTGACGATGATGAGGAGCATCTTGATGAGGTCCACACCTATGATCTAGATTTACTTGAGCAGCATAGAGAAGACACCATAGAGACAGCTATCACGGCACGTGAGGATATTGGATTATTTCCAGGGAAGTATCGTCCACCATTATGTATTCCATATATTTCTATAGACGATCCTCTTTGGGATACTTTTATTACGAGGGTGAAATTTTTGCAGCAAAATGATGCATCCTATTCTCTGCAGGGTACAGGTGGAGTCCTTGTGGGAATGCTGGAGGATGCATTGGTGGAGTTTGTTGGAGTCCGTGGACGCATGCACCTGGCAGAGCCACGGAAAGGGCAGTTGGAGCAGTTGCCTGCACTGGCAAAGATACTGGATCCGCCTTTTGCTATAGGTGATATCAATCCAGTAGTGTAGAAATTTTTATGCTTTTAATAAACACGCACCCTCTCAACAGCGAGAGGACCGTATAGATTTGTTTGAATAAATATCACCTCATATGACGGCAACAATAATCATTTACACCCCAAACCCATTATATATATTTATTGCCCTCTTCATATTTTGGTGTGTCACATCCTTTTGCTCACCACCATCGAGCATTTCTTTCAAGTGAAACCTTACTTTCTTATTCGTTTGACTTGATCACGCTTTCAAAGCCGTGACATTTTTGATCGAGTCATTTGAATAGGATTGTTTGGTATAATCTTGGGGGAAAGCGCTCTCATGCATCATTGTATGTGCATGTAGTTGCATTAGGATTTCATGTCATTCATTTCATCATTTTTCATTCACCCCCTTATTATTATCGTTGTCCCTCATATTCTTCCATTATGATCAAATTGAGGACAATGTGAAGTTTAAGCTTGGGGGAGTGCATTTCCATGCCATTTAGATGCATTAATTGCATTTTTACTATATTTTTAGGGTTTTTAAAATTTTTCAAAATTTTGCATCATCTTTTTGAATTTTCCATCTTATTTTCCTTTTATGTGTGTTCATGCATCATATTGTGTGCTTGATTTTCTTTTCTTTCCTCTCTTTTATTTTCTATTTCTTTATTTTCTTTTCCTCATTTTGCTAGATGTGTTCCTTATGATGATATCTCTTATTGCTTTAGCAACCATCACGATGCTTATTATTCATTGCCATGCTACTTAGAGTATTCCATAGTCTTGTTATTCACATGTGCTTGCAAATCTATTTCTTTTGATGATTTCTCTACATGAATGCATGATATTAATTGAAACTGAATGCATGGATTAGTGTTTAGTATGCTTTTGTTGGAAATGCACCAAGATTCACGCATCATTAGTATATCTGGTATGAGTTTTATTGTCTTATTCACCTTTTGTTGCATGCTTGATATGATTGTGCGCGTTACCGCTTGACTTCACTTTTTATTGAGATAATTGATAATATCCATACTTACATATGAGTTTTAGTTGAAGTATTATTTTATTGAACCGTTCGTGCACATCTTATAGTGAACCGAGTGCTACATTATTTCCTTCTGCACATATATCTTTTTATTCTCTATATGTCACTTGAGTTCACCTCCTAAAGCTACTTATATCGCATCTATTTCCCAAAAATCCTTACAAAAGAAAAAGTTAGCTCCAAAAAGTCCAAAAAGCCAAAAAGGATCCAAAAGCCAAAAATACAAATCATATAGCTCCTACAAAAATCCAAAAAGAAAAATGAGAAACAAAAAGTTCAAAAAGAAAAAAAAGAAAAATGTTTCTGTATCTCATTATTGGAGCCACAAAACACTTGGAAAAACCAAGGCAAAAATCCCATTTTCCACTATCATATTCCTTTAGATGCGATGCCTCAAGCTAAGCTTGGGGGGGTGAACTCGTTTGACCATATGAGTGAGTACGACATTAGAGTGGAGAGGTGCACGAATGGGGAAGTTTGATAATGCTGAAACTTAGCAAAATACTTTAGTTATGGAGATTTCTTATGAATCGATGTAAATATGTGAATGTCATGTCTCTTATTCCATTCTCTATTGCATGCTTGGTGTGATTCTTATATGCTTCAGTTATAACTCTTGATTGAAAAGTGCATCGCCAACATTTGTATATTAAATCCTATGAAATGCGTGACGTGGATATGAATTGATTGTATGAATTTAGAGAATCCCTTTTGTTGTTCTTAAAAGCTTGCAAGTACCATGTTTATGTAAGATATGAAATCCTTATAGCATGTGATTTGTATTTTCCAAGTTATCGTGATGTGTAGCTTATGGCTTGAGATCTGAGAGAAGAATCTAGCGACCCCTTCCACCTCGTGTTCTTTCTTTTTCATTTCATTTTCTTTATTTTCATCTCCCGAGTTCGTCTCTCTACTTATCTTCCTCGAGGACGAGTAAGAGGTAAGCTTGGGGGATTTTGATCGGTCCATATTTTACACCTTTTTCTGCATATTTGCATGCCATTTCGGTTGCTTATATTGCGATTTTCACGATTATTCGATGATATTGTGTTACTTTTCACTATTTCTTGTTTTTGTCGGATTTCAGGAAATATGAGCAATTGGGAGCAAAAATGAGCTTAAAGGACTTGCACGCGTAACGGAGCATCGCTCATGGACTTATTGAGGACCTATCAGCGATAGAAGACGAATGGAAGAAGAAAGAACATCGTAGGAGTGACGAGGAAGCGAAATGATGAAGATTGGGCATTTTCAGCATGCCACTCAGCCGAGTGAAGGAGTCACTCGGCCGAGCAAAGAAGCCCGCTCGGCCGGCCAGATCGGACACGCAATTACTTGAAGATTAGCGTGCACTCGGCCGAGTGACGACATCCCACTCGGCCGAGTATGGAGACACCACTCGCCCGAGTGGCACACGAACGACGGCATCCAAAAGACCAGACTTACTGTAATCCGTCAGTCGACTACGAGCTCCGACTCAGCCGAGTACCAAAAGCCCCTCGGCCGAGTGACATTTGCCGCTCGGCCGAGTGATGCCGAGGACACGCAGCGCCCAGATTTTCAGACAGCCTCCCACTCTTTTGAAATTTGCTATCATTCCAACAATCAAAGTATTTTTCTCATATTTGTTATGGATAGTAGACTTCATGACGATTCCAACTCCGCCAAGAACGTGCAAATCGGAGGTCGGATGAAATCTGGGGAATTTCTGCAAGTCGACGCTGCAGTGCTGGAATTTCCACTCGGCCGAGTCACATGTTCCACTTGGCCGAGTCGGCAGCGGGCCCAGATTTTAAGTTGCGGTTTGGGCTGTTTTTGGGCATGATTTTGAGGGGTTTTCTAGGGTTTTTTGCTAGGGTTTTGGGAGACTATATAAGGGTTTTGTAGCCACCATTAGAGGGAGGTTCCCATGTTGTTTTCTTAGAGTTATTTTAGAGGTTAGGTCATGCCCTAGGCCCCCTCTTGGATCTAAAAGCTTGTATTTTGGATTGAAGATCTTCATCAAGCTAAGTATTTTGTTCTTATTGTTTGAATCTTTGTTTTGATATCTTTATATATGCAAGCAATGTTTTTTATCGATTTCTCTATCGTTATTGCTATGCTTGAGTAGATTTGATGTTCTAGGGCATGGGGATGAATCCTATGGATCTAATTTCATATTTGTGATGAATGAATTTCTAAATTGCTAGAATTGCTAGGAGGTTAGGTTGTGATTGATTTATTACGGATAGCTAGGAATTTCCATCGATTTGGGGTTTGCAAGAGATTAGATTCTACTTGATGGGAAGGCCTAAATATTCGATTTAGGTTTATAATCGAGATTCTCTAGACTTGGTTTGCAAGAGATTGGACCAAAGCTAGGATTTTTATTATAAATCTATACTAATATTTGTTTGCACGAGATTGGACGAATACGAACTATCACAACCTAGATCATGACTCGAGTTTGCACGAGAGTGGCCTCGAAGAGCAATTGAACGATGATGTCGATCCTAATGCTACTGGCTTAGGCTAGGGTTTGCAAGAGATTGGGCCCTATCCTAGGTTGCTATACACCGGCAATAGCGCGAGAGCGTGAGCTTGGTTCACTATTCAGTTACGACTAGTTCACCTCAACACAAGTCTAGTAATATTGAGATTCACTATTTACAATGATGAATGACGATCCGTAGTGGGAATTCCCTAACCCTAGACACTTTTATTATCTTATATTCGAATCAATACTTATCCGACTTTTCTATCTCTGACACCGACATCCATTACCATTGCCTTTACATCATACCATACCCATCTCCACCAATAATACATTCGTAGTCAAACCAACCTAGTATAGATTGGAGCCAACACCACCTCCTCGTGTTCGATACCCGCTCGCCACTTGACCGTACGCTTGCGGTAAAACTACAATCATTCTCCGGGTGTATATCCGGGGCCGACCAACGTCATTGGTAAGGCTCCATGGGAGTTCGCTGTAGTTTAGAAGAAGATCGGAGAAGAGGAGGAGGATCAAGCGAGAGAAACCAAGAGAAATCCCTCAGCCCAGTTAGTTTCACAGGTGACTCGGTCCGAGTAGCTTACAGATACTCGGCTGAGCTAACACGCGGATAAATCACAGGAACGGACCAGCCCACTCGACTGAGCAACTAGGCGACTCGACCCGATTTGACACCCCCTGCTACTCGACCGAGTAGGGGGCTACTCGACCGAGTAGCCCGCATCAGAAACAAGCAAGCAGCAGCGCGGCCAACGAGTTGACTCGACCGAGCAGCCACCTGCTCGGTCGAGTAGCCGACATGCCCAAGCAACATATGGGCCCAACTTTCTAGAATTCTGAGAATTATTTGTGGGGTCCCTACCCCTTGTATATTAGACAATTCCTTTGATATTTTTAGACATAAAGTGTTTTAGTGTAAGCTTTAGATTTAATTAAGACTTTTGGATCTAGGTTTTTATCCTTGAGCAAAGACTTGATTTTTATTGCGCTTTCTTGCTTGGAATCTATTGGATCTTAATTCTCTGTGACTTGCTATAGATCTACATCGCTTTTGGTATGTATTCATATCTTTTATATGCTTTTGAATACTATGATGAAGTCCATGGTAAAAATCCAATCTTTCTTTGCTTTCTCTGCTTTCTCTACCATGTGTGAGTAGTTCTATCTATGGCTAATGGATTAGCCCAAGGATCTTAGGAAAAAGATGCGAAGTTAGGATTTTTAGGTTGCATTGGACATAAAAAGGGGAGTAATTTGGTTGATCTAGCAAAATCCCTAGGAAAACTCGTACTGAGATCGTGCCCACGGTTGGTGGAATCGATTAGCTTAAGGAGCATCTTATGGATTTAATTAGGGAGTTTGTGGATTCAACAGAGCCTCGTGACCATGCCCGGCTCGTGTCTTGATGGGATCCGCCAACAAACGATACCACTAATTGACGGCTATCGCCATTGCGTCAATAAGAGCCATCAAAATACCTCGAAGCTCTAACATACGAGAGTGGTACGAGTTGAGAGCATTCGACCCACGAGAGTGGCAAGATTATTGTAGATCCTTAATGCACATATCGTATGCATCTATTGCGAGAGCAGGGTGAATATGGTATGTTAGATTCATGATGCCTAGATGCATGAGTTCACTTTCGAGATACTACAATCCCCAATAAAACCAATGCAACGTAGAAGTCCTAACCTAGCATCAACCTCCGACGATCCTAGTGGTGAGTCCTAATGCCCTAACCAACCAATCGTTCAAACCGACTGCTACCTCTTTCTGAGACTTAGAATAACCTGAGATTAATACACCGCTACTTTCCCTATGGGATCAATATCTTTTATATTATAACTTGACACCGTTCGCTAGCATTCGTGAGCCTAAAATCGATACCTAGGAACCATTCAGCGCATGTTATTAGTGACACTGCCAGGTGGCTTTTAGGTGTTAGTTCTGGGTGCATCAAGTTTTTGGCGCCGTTGCCGGGGATTGTACGGTGTTACTTAGGCTATTTTTATTTTGAAGAAATTGTTAGCAAATCTTACCATCTCTTGTCTTTCCATCCTTTTATTCTCTTTTATTACTTTGCTACTCACGGTATTCTTTTGAGTTTTTTTGTTGTGCATGATTACGTGCCTCAGAAGCATTGACAAGGAATTACTTTTTGATCCCGAGATCAAAAAAACCGCACGAACACTCAGAGCTTTGATAAGGGGTCAAACATCTTCTGATCTGATGGCAGATCATACCATAATTCCACCTCATACTGGGTCCATCCTGGACCATATAAAGCCAAGATATGGGAGCACTTCTTCTATTTTGAGGTCGTAACTCGCGGCAGGTAGCTTTGAACTGAAGACTAGGTTAATTAATCTGATGCAGCAGGATCCCTTGGCATCCACATGAGAACCCGAATCATCATATTGATTCTTTTTTTGGCAAAGTGCGACACGTTCAAGGTCAAGGATGAAAGCGACGATGCTATCAAGCTTCGGCTCTTTCCTTTTACTTTGAGGGACTGGCTTCATACTGGTTGCACGCTCATCCTTCCAACCACTTCACCACTTGGGAGCAACTGGCTCTAGCATTCGTGGATAAATTTTACCCACCGCCCAAAATGGTGAGGATTTGAGGAGCCATCTCCAACTTCAAGCAATTGCCTCAAGAGTCCCTTTATGAAGCTTGGGAGAGATTTAAGGATCTCCATCACCAATGTCCACATCACGGAATCCCGCTTGGGATCTAGTTCATAGTTTCTATAATAGACTCCAGCTGAGTACAAAGATGATCATAGATGCCGCCGCACAAGGCGCCCTTTTGGATAAGTTGCTTGAAGAAGCTATATCCCTACTGAAGCATATGGTTGCAAACAACCAACAATGGGGCGAGGAGCGCTCCATCATTAAGAATCTCGAGGTAAAAATTGGTAGTCATCTTGATACTCACATTGAAACTCTTTGCAAGCAAATAGAAAGAATTGAACAACGGTTGGATGCTATTCCAACCACCTTTGGCGCTCCAGCCTACTCTACGTATGAAGAATATCTAGAGTAATGATATGTCTCTAATGAGGGATCATATGATGGAGCTGACATGCCACCTGAGCAGGCACATTTTGTGCAAGGAGATGGATGGCACCAATGGCAACATCCGGTGGCAAGGAATCACCCTGGACTATCTTACGGGAATCCAAATGGAGGGCTGCAATCTCCACAGTTTCAAAGGCTGCTTCAACCACCTCCCCAACAACAAGGGCCGCAACAACAAAATTGGTTTAGGCCATCTGGGCCCTACAGACCGCCTGGGTACTTCAATCGCCCCCTCCACATCAATATGCACCGGTACCACCAAGGCCCAACTTAGAGGCCACATTGGATGCATTCATAAGCGGACAAACCAAGTTCAACAATGAAACCACCGCTCAATTCAAGAATACTAATACCTCCCTTGATGAGCTTAGAGGTCAGATGTCTTAACTCCTGAAGAAGCAAGGAAGACTCCCCTCACAACCGGAGCCCAACCCTAGGGCTCAAGTAAATGCAATAGTTGCCATTACCACCCGAGGAGGAAAGAAAACCGACATTGTAATGGTGCCAACTTCTAGCAGGGCAATCCAAGAACCGATAGTTCAAGCTCAAAATGAAGATGTTCTCATTGGCGACAACAAGGAAAAGGCTATTCATGAGCCTAGTACTATTGGAGAGAAGGAGGCTTCGCCTTCCACCTTGCCCACCACCACCACGGTGCCGGAGTATAGCATCACTACTTTCAACAATGCTACCCCAAGGGATGCCGCCAAGGAAATGGCAAGTCGACCTCCTCCACCATATCCCCAAAGATTAGCGTTGGCGAAGATGGAAAAGAGGTATGCTAAGTTCATGGAGCTCCTTAAAGGTATTCAACTAAACATTCCTTTCATGGATGCTATAACAGAGATTCCCACGTATGCAAATTTTTTGAAAGAACTCATTACGGGGAAGCAAAAACAGAGGAGGTAAAGCTTTTAGAGGACTCCACATCAATTATCAAGAATCATCTTCCAAAGAAGTTGCCGGATCCCGGAAGCTTCACGGTGACGTGCTCCATCAGTGCACCCATATTAGATGGGCTTTGATAGACTTGGGAGTGAGCATTAGTTTGATGTCGCTTTCCATTTTTAAGAGGCTACATACCGGAACGGAGCTTGAGCCAACCGACATGTCGATTCAATTGGCGGACCACTCCATCACGTATCCAGTGGGCATAGAGCGGGACATTATTTTGCAGATACCGCCCGGGCTTTGCGTACAGGTGGATTTCATCATCATGGATATGCCGGAAAAAGGGAGCTCTTAACTCATTTTGGGCCTTCCGTTCATAGCGACGGCCGGAGTATTTATAGATGTTCGTGAGGGAACACTTTCTATGACTTTGGGCAATATAGAAGTGGAATTTCATCTACAAAAGCCTATGAGGGAATGTGCCCCTCAAGGAGATGCGAGCTACCTAGAGCTCTTATAGGATGAGGCCACAAATGACTATGCCATGGAAGAGTTCACCAAAGATCCGGTGAACTTGAGCATTGATGACGATGACGTCGTCGTACATAACAAAGCGGTAGCTGCCTATCTTTGTGTACTCGACGAGGAGGCTCCGGACAAGTCATTGCACCATCGAGATCCGTGAGCTCCTATCCATACGACCGAGGAGAGCCACCTTGAAGATGTACGCCAAATACCGCCTCATGGGATCATCGGTAATCATGATGCGTGTATCTCGTATGTGCCCAATATTTATTGAAAATCTTGATGGAGTTGAGCTTACGACTTAAAACAAGCGTTTATCCGGAGGCAACCCAATCCTCTATTATTTAGCTTTTGTTTTACTTTTTATCTTGCTTTCTCTATTCATCAAAAATCAAATAAATATGTATTTGCTTCTATAAAAATGCAAAACATAAAAAGCTGACGAGTTCTTACTTTTTCAGGTTGAATGATGAGGAGAGCGCGCTACACGATGAATTAAAGGCAAAGGAACCAAGGGGAGAGCGAATAGAGAAGCACAAGCTTGGTGGAGAAAAGCTACATGTGACTCGACTGAGTAGACCCCTACTCAGTCGAGTAATAGTCAGCTGGGAAAACGGCCTAAAAGAGCGTTCTGAAAGCTACAGGCAACTCGGCCGAGTAGCCCCTACTGGGCTGAGCTGTAGAACATTGGAGAAAACAGGCCAAACCAGCTCCTGAAAATTTAGTGCGACTCGACCAAGTAGCACCCTACTCGGTCGAGCTAAAGTACGAGCTACAGAAAGCTAGAGATGAAGGTAAAAAGTGGCTCTGGAAATTAATTGCGACTCGACCGAGTAGACCCTACTTGGTCGAGCTACAAACAGAGCCCAAAAGGGTCGAAAAAGAGCACTCTGTTTCTAATTCGACTCGACTGAGTAGCAACTCTACTCGGTCGTGCTGCAGGGAGAGTCCCAAAAGTGCTAAATAGGGCGCTCTGGAAAGCTTAATGGACTCGACCGAGTAGCTACCCTACTCGGCCGAGCTGTAGGGAGAGTAAAAGAGAGCTGAAAACATCGCTTTATTTTAATTCAGCTTGACCGATCTGAGTAAGCAGCTCGGTCAAGTACTAGGGCACAATTTTGAGCTTAATTTCAATTTTTTATCTTATCCTACTCGACCGAACGGCTATCGCTGCTCGGCCTGAGCAGTGACTTACTCATCTGGGCCCCCCGACTTGACTTGGCCTTTGCCCTAATCAAACCCTCACTCGGCTGTCTCTACCCTAATCCTATTCAAGCAGCCCCCGAACCACTCACCGAGTCTCCCCCTCCCCTACTTGACTCTGCTCCGGGCACTGTCTCTGCCGTCTCCGCCACCCGTACCGCCTACCATGCCACCCACTTAGTCCACCCCGCCACCCTCTCTCTCTCCTCATCCCACTTTCTCTCTTTATCTCTCCCTCCCTCTCTCACTCGGCCCTAAACCCCCCAGCTTCGGTGAACGACCGGAGCAGCACGACCGGCGTCACCCAACGCTGGCGGTGCCTCCATCAACAAACACCCACCCCATTCCCCCCTATACCTCCCTCCCTCTACCTCTATTTCGCCCTTAAAAATCCCCCCCGAAACCCTTGCTCCGGCAATTTACCGGAGCATCGCCGCCGGCGTCGCCCAGTACCTGTGGCGAATTTACCCCCTCCCTCACCCCAAACCCCCTCTTCCTCTCTCCCCCCTAGCCCCCCGCCCCCACCCCTTTGCTCCGGCACCTCACCGGAGCTGTGAGCCCTAATCAATGGCCCGAGCAGGCTGCCGGAGCACACCCTAAGCTCGGGCCAAGCAGCCCCCACTACCCCCACCACCCCTCCTCCACCTCCCCATCATCATCATCACTACTATCCTCTGCATCATCTTCCCCCTAATCCCCCCTCGTTACGTTTCATATTTTTTCGCTCCGATTCAACATATTTTTTCGGGATGACTGCTGATATATTTGTTTCTTCTTATTGCAAGTACTTTGACACACCCCGAGGAGTCGTCTGGATCAAGAGCAGCTTGTGGATAGATCTGCTTTCGCGGCGTGCACGTGCTGCCAGATTGCTTTTGCATCGACTCTCGGCTTGGGTATATTCCTTCCTCTCATATTTATTTTACCACAGTCAGTTGTTTGCACCCATCACACGATGCCACCTTGCATTAGGCCGAAGCCACCACCCCTTTCCAGGAGGAGGAAGGCCGACACCAGTGCTTCCTCTTCCCGACCGTCACACCGCCACTGTTGTGCACGTACCCCCACACCTGAGAAGGAGGAGAGGATGAGACTCTCTACGTCCTTGTCCGACTCCTCCCGATCCCCCTCACCTATGCCTCCAGCCATAGAGGCACCACTCCGTCCACCCCCGCCCACCCAGCCACTCCACCCATTTCCACGACAGCTCCCCCACCACGTCCTGTACCTCCACCCCCCACCCTTACGACCTATGGCATCATCTTCTGAGACGACGCTCACCTCGAGTGTTTCTTGGCCATGTCCCACCGCACCATCGTCCCTACCCGCTTCGCACACATCCCCACCCTCCAGCGCCTCGGACTCCTGTAGGGGGTCATTTGCCTTTAATAGGTCATTGGTTTTGACCGCCTCCTTGCACTCCATGCTCACACATACACACGCCTCACACTAGAGGCGTTGAGCTCCATTTTCGTCACCCCAGCGGGTGATGGCATTACCTTCCAGCTACTTGACCACAACGTAGTGGTCACGCACGCCATGATCCATGCACACTTCCACTTTCCTGCCATCCCCAACTGTCGACTCGCTTTCTCCCCAGACTTCGAGCCCACCGAGTTCGATGACGAGCATTTTTGGCATCGCATCACAGGTCTACCAGGATATCGCCCCAGCAGGGCAAAATCCTCTTCTATCGTCTACCCCTGCCTCTGCTAAGCCCAGCACCACCTCTATTGCCACAACATCTCCTCTGCTAAGCCCAGCGCCACTGGATCTCGGATCCATTCCATGCACATCCTCTTCCTCCAAGATCCATGCTAGACCTTTTACCCTGACGTTTAGTTCAGATCCCGGGTATTACCTGCCTGTTGGTACACTACGAGGGTAGTCTCTAGCAGTTCACGACCACCCCTTAGCTCCCACACCACGGATGTACGCCTTTCCATGATGGAGCACGAGTTCGTCACCCTTAGGTATGCCTTTGACACCCTCTCCGCCTCGTTCGACACTTTTCAGCAGTTCGTGGAGCGGGACCTTACAGCCATTCTTGACATTCTTAGGTATCAGCGTGCACCCACCGTCATACTTGCACCAGCCCCTCCTCCCAGGCCAGACCCTGTCCCTCCTGCACCACTCACTGTGCCTCAATCTCAGGCTTTTGCAGGGCCTGTCACTTCTACCCTTGAGCCGGTTGCACCTCAGTTGGCGACTTCCATTGTTGACACACATGTTCCAACACATGTCGACACTCCAACTGTTGCACCACTATCTGAGCATGTCGTCTCTTCCGTTTCTTCATCGACCGACAGACCAGTCGAGCCTTCACCTTCTGAGCCGATTGTTCTCACTCCTGGTCTGCAGCAGCATAACCCATCACCACCTTCAGATGGTGGTGCCACTGTCTGATACACATATCACATTTCTGCTCAAGTCCCTCTCCAATTTATTTAGTGCCCATCTGTCTTCTCAGGGCCCTAGTTTTACACAGCTTGGGGGAGGACCCATTTTGCATTTTGCACATCTCCATCATCATGCACATGTATATGCTCATTTTGCATATGTCCATATAGCATTTGCATCATATCATACTTTGCATCATCTTGCATGCCTGTTTATATTTTGCATTTCTTGCATCACTCCATGCATATGCATCTGCACTTTTTCATTCATTTTGTACCGTTTTATTTTCCATTTATTTTTTCTATTTCTTATCCGCCCACCCACCCTAGCCTCATTTCCCGCCATACCAGCGTGTTCTCAGCAGTGAGGACACTGTTGTGTTTATCTTGGGGGATGAGCGCTATCGCTTTTTATTTTCATTATATATTTTCTTTTATTTTACGCCTTTTTACTTTTATTTTCCACCCATTTTGTCCACCTTTTTCTTTTTCTTATTCAGCATCACGTTCTCCATATTTTACCATGCTTGCATGCTTGTTTTTATTTTGTTTTACTTTCTCCGCCTTTCTTTCCCCCTTTGCTAGATATGTTCCACATGACGATATCTCTTATAGCCTTTTAGTATGCTATTGCGATGCTTATTACTTTTGACATGCTAGTTAGAGTATTTCGGTCTTTTGCTACCAGTATGCTTGCATATATATTCTTTTGCCGATTTCTCTATATGAATGCATGAAATAAATTGAAACTGAATGTATGCAGTAGTATCTAGTATATGCTTGTTGAAAATGCACCAAGCTTCACGCCTCATTAGAATATCTGAAGCATCTTCATGTTGTCTTATTTTACTTCTTACTGCATGCCTGCTATGATTGTATGCTTTACCGCATGTCTTCATTATTTATCGGAATGAATGAAAATATCCATAACTGCTTATGAGTTTAATTAGAGTATTATCTTATTGAACCATTGTGCACATCTTATAAGTGAACCGAGTGTTATATCATTTCCTTCTCCACATATCTTTATAAATCTCTACATGTCATTTGGTTTCACCCCTACAGCTACTTATACCGCATCCACTTCCAAAAAATCCCAAACGAAAAGTTAGCCTCCAAAAAGTCAATAAAGGAGCCAAAATCAATATGTATATCCTATTGCTCCCAAAAAAAGAAAAGAAAAGAAAAAAAATCATTCCTTATATCCTATTTGCATGGAGCTACACATATCCTTGGGAAAACCCAAAAATTCCATATTTCTATTCCTTAGATGCGATGCCTCAAGATAAGCTTGGGAGGCTGAACCATTTGAACATATGAGTGAGTATGACATTAGAGTGGATTTGTGCACAATTGGGGATGTTTGATAACTCTTAAACTTTATGAACACTGCTAGGTATGGAGATTTTTCAGGAGTTGAGATGAATATATGAATGTCATGATCATGTCTAATCTCTTTTGCATGCCTGAGTTAAATCTTATATGCTTCGGTTATGTCTATTGATTGAAAAGTGCATCACCAACATTTTTTATACTAGACTCTATGAACTGCAAGATGTTGATATGAATTTGACTGCATGAATACTGAGAATTCCATTTCTTTGATCTTAAATGCTTGCAAGTATTATATATTAAGCAAAAGATACGAAATTCATATTAGCATGTGATTTATTTCGAAGCATTGTGATATATAGCTAAGGCTTGAGATCTGACCGAATAATCTAGCGATCCCCTCCATCTTCTATTCCTTTTTCTATTTCTTATTTTTATCGCCCGGTGAGCCTAGTATTCGTCTTCCTCGAGGACGAGTCAGAGGTAAGCTTGGGGATTTTGATGTGTCCATATTTTCCTTGTTTTTATCGCATCATTTCATCTCATTTCATATCATATTCGTCTCTAAAATCCATATTTTTATAAATTAATGCGCTCCTAATGCCATATTCTAGTTTTTGTATAGATTTGTGGATTTTCAGGGATTTTGGAGCGAATCGGAGCTGATTTGGGACATGGACACATCCAGCGCGTCTAGGATGTAATTGGCAAGGCTCCATGGGAGTTCGCCACAGTTTAGAAGAAGATCGGAGGAGAGGAGGAGGAGCAAGCGAGAGAAACCAAGAAAAACCCTCAGCCCAGTCAGTTTCTCAGGTGACTCGGGCCGAGTAGCTTACAGCTACTCGGTCGAGCTGACACGTGAATACAGCATAGAAAATGGCCAGCCCACTCGATCGAGCAGCTAGGTGACTCGACCCGAGTTGACACCCCCTGCTACTTGACCGAGTAGGGGGCTACTCAACCGAGTAGGGGGCTACTCGACCGAGTAGCCCGCATCAGAAACAAGCAAGCAGCAGCGCGGCCAGCGAGTTGCTCGACGAGCAGCCACCTGCTCGGTCAAGTAGCCGACACGCCCAAGCAACATGTGGGCCCAACTTTCTAGATTTTTGAGAATTATTTGTGGGCTCCCTATCGCTTGTATATTAGA
>JAULAV010006144.1:0-50001 GCA_030789695.1 Scilla litardierei
TATGTGCCTCTAATTAACAACGCTTATAATTGTCAAGCGCTATTAAAGGTGTGCTATTAAAGGTCCTTTTTGTGGTAGTGAACAATTATCATCATTTGTGAAATTTTTTTACCCTAATACACATATCTGGTCAAAGATCCTTATGATGAAGGAAACTTCTTAGACCTATTACTTTGTGTAATATGATTTCTCTCATGTATAATTTTCCTTTGGAAAATATGCTTGTGCATGCATGATGTGAGTAATTCCTCGTGCTCCATTCCTCCTTCATGTAGAGGACTTGTTCACATGTATAACTTTGTATTTCAAAGTTGAGCTGTACTAAAAGTAAACAAACTTGAAATTTTTCCTCAACTGAAAGTTCAATCTTCAAGTGTGTTATATCATCAATTCTCATCGACAACCTTGGAGATTCTATCACCAACCTTGCGTTATAATTCTCACATTACACATTATCAAGGCTATATGTGATATTGTTTCATACTCTTCCTTTTTTTTAGTTGGTGAATCTCTTGTTGAAGAGATTGTACAAGTTTGCAACATAGGGAGTGTTGGAATCTTTGTATGTTGATTGCTTGCGGGGAGCAAGTGTTATAGTGGATTGAAATCTCTACTGGGGTAGAGGACTGGATGTAGGATCACAAGGATCCAAAACAGGATAAATCTTTGTGTCTGCGCTTGCTATTTTCTGTATTGTGTTATTTACTTCCGCACTTCTATTGCAATTTTTAGTTACTTTTAATTTTGCAATTTCTTCGTGATAAACACTATTCACCCCCCTCTAGTGTATTTAGTTTGCCAGGAGATCCAACCGAAACCTGATAGTGACACGAATGAAACCAACTTATATCTGGTCTAGTTCGGACAAGATCACTTTTGTTGGCAACTGTTGATGGATGGATTCCGGCCAATAGTAAGGTGGGCTGACTCACGCGCATGTGAAGATGTGGACCCTTGTCAGCTGGTACGTGGGACCCGTGGAGATGGTAACCAGGGTCAAGGGGAGCCAAGTCCAAGCTGCTGTGATAAATCCTAACCTAGCTCTGGGATACTCCGAGATATCTGAACCACTTGCTGAGTTGTCCACATGGCTCTCTGCAGCATAGATAATCGCCAGGTGGGTCGAATTTGGGTTCCAACCCAAATCCCCTCCGAAGCTTAAGTCGGTATATGACTTACGGAGAATCGGGGCAGCCAGATCGAACTAAAGGGAGATCGTCCGTGGTGCTGACACGCCGAGAGAAAGAGGAAGAAATATGTGAGCGGGAAAGTAAAGGGTTAAAGTTGTCAGAGTACCTAGTACTTAGTATCTCTGAAGGCTGGTCCCCTTTTTCTTTTGTCACTTGGACATTTTATAAGTCCCTACGTCCCCCATAGCGTCGTTGGTGAATAACAACCTTGTAATAATAGTGGCACATTTGCCCCTTAAAAAATAGGCATAACGGATGTCTGCTCAACCCGTCATAAAGAAGCCCATTACTAACCGTTTCCTTAAGTCTTAAGAGCTCAACAGGCAGATCATGGACTGCCTTTGACTGATCAAATGGCTAGCTCTTCACGTAGGCTTCATGGGCTTTCTGGGCCGTCACGTCTTTCCTCATGGGCTTCGTTACTCAGATGAGAATACTTTGCCCCCCTTTGGAGGCCGAGCCAATGCTGTAACAATGGCCCCCATAACTTGGACTCAGACGAAGCATCAGTTGAGATCGAGTGATGCGTACTTCATTAATTGGGCATTGCAGATGAAGCTGGAACACTGAATTATAAGTGCCAAAACTCACATTCCTCTGATTCAGCTGTTACATTGGCTTCGGGTTCAAAATACAGATAGCCATAGATCAATTACACGTGTTCTCAGACTAGGGGGTCGGCCTTGATCATGATTGGATATCTCGCCTTATAAATAGGGGAATGAGGAAGATGATGCAAACTGTATTGTCTGACCTTTTGAAAAAGAAACCCTTTGTTTACTCTTTCTTCCTTGCTTAATTTTCACCATGTCTACTTCCTTGGCATCAGGAACCGCTAAGCAATGTGAAGAAATGGAGAGAGCCCAAATTGCTTCATCTCAGAGGGAAAGTCATTTAGTCACTACTGATATACCAACCGATATTGATCCTCCAGCACTATCTGTGGAAAGGGGGACTTGGCCCTGATTTTCGTCAATACTAAGGCCCCATCATCTCACAAGGATAAAGAGAAATCGGTCACGCCTAATGTGGTTGCCAACCTAGCCACCAAAGTACCGAACAACTTACTTAGTTTCTCAAGAAGCATTACTTTCGATACCCTTATTTGGTTTGGATTCCTTTACCGACTGAAAGAGGTTGCTGTCCTGGAGAGTGTGAGGTAGGCGTGTACACCAAAGCCTTCGAACTATGGCTTCACTTTCCAGTGCACCCTTTCATTCTCGAAGTAATGAACGTGTTGGTACTTTCTCTCTGTCAGCTAATGCCCAACGCTATAGGTAATTTTGTTGGCTTCATCATGCTATGTATGACGATTGAGGTGGAATCGACCTTGAGGCTGTCCAACTATTTCTTCCAAGTGAAGCTCTATATGGGCTCCGTATGGTATTGAATCAATGCCAGGAGGGACACACAATTAATCAAGGATCGCCCTACCTCCAATACGGGATGGAAAGAACAATCCGTGTTTGTGGCTTTTCGGCATAGCAGTTTTCCTCACCCATTGGGAGAATCCGACCCTCGTGGCTAATGAAGAGTTACCCCTCTCTAAAGGCAAGCTGAAAATCGTTTATGAGTTATGCAAATTGCCCGATGACCTCAGGGTGATAGCGAGTCTTTTCTATACGAAGACCTTGCTAAATACTGTATGGGTAGAAGGTAGTACATTCCATCTTTATTGAATTTACTCTTTTTTTTCTTAATTTCATCTTCCTATTACAGGGATTAAAGGGCAAGAATACCAAGAAGATCTCGAGCTCCCATTTGTTTTCCATGCTTCTCTTCGGGAAGCTGGGGGAAGCTCGCTGCCTCCTCGGGCGATTCATCCTGACGAGGACACGATCAACATTGTCGAAGGATCACCTTTGATGGTCCAAGAGATCTCCGAAGAAGTTCGGGTCCAGGAAAAGAAGAACTGAGTCATGTGGCCAAAGTTGTTAAAGCCGGGAAGAAGAAGAAGAAGAAGAGAAAAGACCAGGTTATTGTCTCAAGTTCACCCTCGATGCTCCCAGACATTCCTCAAGTGACCCAGTGTTAAAAAAAAAGAGGCTTCGAACCTTGACGGGGGTTGAAACGGCCCGAGCTGTGGAAAAGAAGCAGCTGAATGAAGTCACCATTACCGGCTCGAGCTCGCCGGGCGGGGACATCTCTATAGCTTTGGTGATGGATCCCAAGCGAACTCAGGCCCCAACTCCAGAGGATCCTTTGAGGGGTCCGCCACCCTCTCCAGGACTATGCCTTCATGTAGACTCCTGGCCAATGGGTGGCCTCCTGCCTCAAGAATTGTTGGCGGAGGATACCCATTCGAAATTTCGGTCAATCTTTTTGGAAGATAGGTCACCTCAGGCTCCGACAGAGTATGATGAAGTGGTGGTCCATCTCCCTGCTCATCCAGTGAGAATGGATGATTCAACATTCTTGAGTTATATGACTGCTTCTCAACTTCTCGAGAATTCAACTCTCCCTCAAACAGAGCCATCTTAGCGAGAGTCGACCATGAGAGAATGGCCACTTATGTGGTATAGAAGAAACCCCAAGTGAGCAATCTCCTTCTTCCTTAATCAATGTAGATTCGGATTTGACTTTACCATTTTTTGCAAGCAGCTTTAGTGGCTGTCTAGTTACGTCGTTGTTCAGCGGCAATGGCCGATTATGAGGCCAGTCTGCTTTATCGAAATGGGTGGATGATTGCTGCCTAAAAATCCATCGACAAAGTGAGAGTGAAGTTGAAAAGAGAAAAACTTTGAAAGGTTGAGCTCACCTCTCATATGAAGGAGGCCGAGAAAAAATTAGTCGATGCCAAATTGAAGGCTGAAGTTGAGGTATCCTTAAGGAGGCAGGCCGAGGAAAAGTTGCACGAGGAGGTTACATTGAAGAGACAGATCGAGGGGCAGCTAATCGAGGAGACATCTCGGATGAAGCAGATTGAAGAACGGCTTCTTGAAAAGGAGAAAGAGTGGGAGGTGAAGGAGGCTGAGCTCCAAGCCCAGTTGCTAGTCATCGTGGGTAGACTGATTCTTCAAAAGTTGTCAAAGCTTCGGACTCGATGATTACTGAGGAAGCAACATCAAAGATCACCAAGGAGGGGGTTGCAAAATATCGAGAGAGCCTCGATGACATGATGACGTTGTATGAGGCTGGCATTACGTGATGTAGATTGCAAATCGAGCACAAATTCCCTGCTTCGAGGATTAATTTCGATCGGCTGACATTATGGTCAGACGAGGAGCCTAAAGGAAAGGATGGTGATGCCAATGGTGATGCCTTGGTTGGAGAAAAGGTCATTGCTCTGCCCCAGTAAACGGTATCCTCGGAAGATCATTCACAGGACTCTACTGCTTCATGAGCTTGCTATATTGTACTCGAACGTATAGTCCCTTTCTCTTGTTTTTGAAAATGGAAATATATTTTATGAAACAATTATTTCATTTTATCGTGAAGTACCTTATCATCTGCAAGGTGCTGCTTTGTTTTCTTGCCCCCTCAACAGATTAGTCGCATGCATATGAAGGATGCAGAGGGTGAGCTGTTGAACTTCGAGCGTTTTCTTAGTTTGATGGTTTCTCGCTCTGTGCTATTGAGGATTGGTCGATCAGCTATCGAAGAGGATGCCTCTTCTGTTTGCATAGCCAAGCATCTTTTCAAGGCAGACATTACTTGTTCTCGATCAGCTAGCTTGGTTAGCTTGCGAAGGGCTGGCTTTTCTGTTTGTGTAGCCGAGTAACCCGTACGGGTAATTTTGACTTGTCCCCCTGATCATGTAGTTCAGCCATGAAGGGTTTTTCCCTCTGTTCATGTAGCCAAGTTAGGGTAGACACTACTCATCCCCGATCGTGTAGCTCGGTCTGTTCGCAAAGAGTTGTCCCCTCCATTCGTGTAGCCGATTGGACCGTAAGGGTAGACATTACTCATCCTCGATCGTGTAGCTTGATCAGGCCGCAAAGGGTTGGCCCCTCCGTTCATGTGACAGAGTGACCTGCGAGGGTAGACATTACTCATCATCGATCATGTAGGAGAAGAGTTGGCCCTCTGTTCGTGTCACCGAGTGGACGGCGAGGATAGACATTACTCATCTCCAATTGTGTAGCTCGATCAGCCCGTGAAGGGTTGGGCCCTCTGTTCGTGTAGCCAAGCATCCCATGAGGGTAGACATTACTCATCTCTGATTGTGTATCTCGGTCGGCCCGCAAAGGGTTGGCCCCTCCGTTCGTGTAGCCAAGCAGCCCATGAAGGTAGACATTACTCATCCCCAATCGTGTAGCTCGATTGGTCCCTCCATTCGTATAGCTGAGCAACATGCAAGGAAAGACATTACTCATCCCCGATCGTGTATCTCGGTCGGTCCGTGAAGGGTTAGCACCTCTGTTCGTGTAGCTGAGTGGTCCACGAGGTTAGACATTACTTATCCCTGATCGTGTAGCTCGGTTGGCCCACAAAGGGTTGGCGCCTCCGTTTGTGTGGCCGAGCGGCCCACGAAGGTCAATCGTACACCTCGGTCGGCCCGCAAAGGGTTGGCCCCTCTGTTCTTGGTCGGCCCGCGAAGGGTTGGCCCTCCGTTTGTATAGCTAAACGATCTGTGTGAGTATGAGAGGCTTGAAGGATTTTCTAGGACCCTTAGGGCACAAAAACTTTATTTTCGTCCTAAGTCGGATAGAACATAGACATAAAATGCGCAGCTGAAAAATTATGTTAATCCAATTAACATGCAACCCTAAGGAACCAGACCCTCTTAGCCAGGATCTCTGCCACCTTGTGGTGGATCTGACCATCCTAAGAGGGATCTAAACTACTGCGAATAATTAAAACAAAAGCTTCTAAAAACATACCCGGAATCTCAACCCTAGGGTAGGCGAGATGTTCCGCACCGTCTTCCGAACCGCTCCATGTCCCACGCCGTGCTGCTCCTCGAACTGCTCCTCGAACTTCTTCGCATCCCGAGGCAAGCAATCCTCCTGTCGCCGAGCCAACCACGCGCCGAAGAAAGTTTCACGCGAGTGAAAGCCTTCGCCAAGATTTCGGATCCGAATTCGAACTCCTTCGTGGCTTTGCTAGAGCCCTCAGGAGTAAGGCAGAAATATAGGGAGATAGATAATATAAATTTAAGCCTAGATCCGAGAGTACTCCAACATTTACGAGAGCCGCTCAGATCTGTAGCTAGGGACGAGTTTGGAGGAAGGGGTAGGCCCATATTTATATAGGCGGCTGACCCTCCCCTTTTCTCCACAACCGATGTGGGACTATTAAATGGAGTTAATAAATTCAATTTAGTTTGCCTTTCACAAAGGCTAAACTTCCGTGAATTTTAACTCCCTCACCGTTGAGCTTCAATCTTGGTACAACCTACCAAATCGAAGGGCATTCAATGGTGAACGCATAGGTAAAAACAGCGAGTCAATCGGAGTCCGTTTGACCCTCCAATTGATCGTCCAAAGTTATCCAAAACCATTCAAAGATGGAAAATCCTATCGTCAAAAAATCTCAGGTTTTAAAAAAAACCTAACCAGAAAATTCAGGTTTGGTGGGCCTCCATTGTCGCTGGGTTCAGCCCAACAGTTTGTGCTGACTTGTTTTGGCTATAACTTGTGCATTTGGACTCCGTTTTTGACGCGGTTTGAACCTGCGTTTAGAGCGAGACGATCCCATCATCTAGGTAAACTTTTCCATGCATTTATTATATTAAATATTGTCATAAACTATTTACGACACATTTAATCCGGTTTACATCAAATGCAAAATAGTCCCTATCTAAGCTTAAATTTTCATTTGCATCAAATACAAATGATGTGAGGGCATATCCCCCAACATCTCTTACTTGCACTCAGGATCATTTATCACGAATGTAAGAGATAATTGCAAACATCTTTTGCAATATTTTATCCCTTGCATCAAATGCATATTCTCCCTAATCGTTTCTACATATTACTAGACGAAGGTCACAATCTATGTGAGACCCTACAGCATGACCCTTACAACAGGTTGGGCTCGAACCCCTATACGGCAGTGACCACGAGCAGTGGTTGCCGTCCCTGCTTCAGAATCATCATTACATTGTTGACTCATCGACATGAGTATTGTCGGGACTACCTTGACTATGTCCGTGATGAATTCTGCAGTTTTAGTCTCTTCGTCTTAACTATGTCATGTAGATAAACTCTAAGGTACGGTCAAACTGTCAACCCCAATAACTTGACTCCGGTTAGTTTCTATCGATCTTTAGTCAACTAATGTTGGACTTCTTCCAACATAATCTGATTAGAGATTTTACTAAAGACCGAACTAACTCTACGCCACTAACTCCCATTGACCGGGAGAGACGAATCCTCTCTTGGTTATTACTCTCCTCGTACGCTTCAAGTGACACCCGATCAAAAACCTTTCGACAGGCCTAGCCTCGAAGCTAGGTCAGTGATCTAAGTGGCACTGTTCACGCACAGGTTCGTAAAATGACCTTAAGTCAAAAGACCAACTTGCCTATCATCACTGAGAGTTATCATTGATAGATTGGTCAATATAACCATATGATAACTTTTGTGGATCGTTCAGTGAACTCATTCTATAATGAGCACATGTGTCTCGTCTTCGTCTTCGCCAAGTCAAACGATCATGAGATCATCTCCACCGCTAAACGGTGAAGACTAAGACACAATGGTCTATCCGATGTTTTGATATCCTTGTCTCGAAACATCTATGACCACGAACCCTTTTAGACTTATGATACAGACGGTCAAACATTTCTCTATGATTGAGATACTCATCTCGATACCTGTTTGACCTTGCATAAAGTCTCAGGACTTTACCTAAGTTAATATCTAATGTTTACTACATTATAAAATAACTTAGATAAATTATTACCAAATAGCTTACTGTTATTTTGAACAAGACGTTTGTGCTATACACACAGAGATAAATAGCCTCGAGGGCATCATCTCTCTACATCTCCCACTTGCACTCAGGCTCATTTATCTCGATATCTCATAACGTTTTTACACATAAGTTTTCAAGACTTCATGTGGTAGAGCCTTCGTGAGGGGATCTGCTAAACCGTTTACAGTATAGACTTAAGGGGTTTCTATGTTCATGTTAGACCAACCATTTGAATCTCATTCAAATAATTCTCTTGGTCTGTCAGAATCCATAATATTTTATTTCCCTGGATCTTAACCAGTTCATCGTACCTTACGATAATAATTTAAATTAGTTACTGGTCATTTCAAATGGCTCATATCTATTTCTGATAAAGTGTCAAACCTTTTTGATTACTTTATCAAAATAAATGTTCCATCCCTTTGATGCTTCGCATGTGATTTATACGCTCCCACTGACTTTGAAAACTTTCTGGCTAATTCATATAAGTTGGTTTGTCTAAATCATATTTAGAAAAAAAAACGAACTTATAAGTGAATGCTCCAATTTTCATGGTCAACATGAGTGTTTACATCGAGTTTGGTCCGAGTAGATCTGTACACATCTGTTGGTGAAAAACATTTTCATCATAATCCGTTATATAGGAATTAGGATGAAAACCGCTCTCGACTAACAAGATTGTACTTCACTATTTTCTTTCTGTACCAATCTTTTAACTTAAAGATTTACTTGCAGAAAATGAGGAAACATTTTCCTTGGGCACGTAAACTAAATTCCAAAATTTATTTACGCACACGGACCTATTCTGATTGCATCAAGTTATCAATCGGAGTTACTACTCCGAATTTCATTTCAGAAGTTGACTAAGTCATCATCAGTTATGATGTCTAACTCGACAATTCGTCTCACGAGATTCGAGTAATTACACAACTTCCTTACAATTGATTTAATGAATATCTTATTGATGTCCTCATAGAACATTATCAAACCCTAGGCATATCTATCTGGGACTTAACCCAAAAGGAGGACTTAACTCAGAGTTACTGGCTATGGATCGCACCAAGTCTAACTAAGTGCGATTCATATCTTTTTAACACACCGATGTGTTAACAGACTTGACCTGAGAGAAAATCACATTTTTCTTTTAATTACGCAAGATTTTATGTAGATTAGTATTTGACCATTCGATCTAATCGAATCAGTTTAAATACTTTTGTCATTTTGTTCTTTATTTTATCAGACTTGTGTTTCATTAAGAACACGTGTCTTAATAAAATATACGAGTACCTTATTTTGGTTAATCTAGACTCGGGTACATCAGTATGTACAAGGCTGAGTTCGACAACTCATTCTCCCACTGTTTTAAAGATGGGTTTTGGCCATTATATCCAAGAGGATAAGATTCACAAGTGTCCGTAGACTTCATAATACAAGAGGTCATACCCCTCTTTATGTGACTTGTGAAGCTTATTCTCTCGATACGGCCTAGTCTATTTTGCCATATAAGTTTGCTACTATCTTGTGTATTTATATATTAACATTTAATATATAATAGTTATTACTAATTGCTTACACAAAACATTGCTTCAGAAGCAAGATGACGACATTCGTCAAATGTGTTAGGCGTCTTTTGTATAACAATTATTCTGATATCGTGACATCAAATATGTTACATTTTCATTTCCTCCTACGTATGCCTTTACTAATGATAAATATAACTAACTTTCTCAATTGACTTTCCGGAGTGCCTTCTTCCTTTTCTAAATCATATTTAGATATTAAATAGCCCAACATAAATGAATAGCTATGCAAGCATCTCATGTATCCAAACGCTTGAGCTTTGCAACCTTGAGTGTAGCTCAACACGTTGCTTGTCTCAAGATCCACTTGGAATGCATAGTCTTGCACCGCTCATGCACTCGTATTCGACTCAAACAGGTTGATCGAATTCTCGAACTTTGCGGATCAAAGTTGTTTTTCCATACAACCTTAAGTGTAGCTCGACAAGTTGTAGGGAGAAACATACTTTGAATATCCTATATGTTCAAGCTGTCCCATATAGAGGCGAGTGACATGTAGCGTGAATTTATTTGTTGGACCCAGAACTTAATGAAATCATATTTCTTAAGTCTGTTCTTTAGAAGGTCATTTTAATGTCAACGAGAAAATAGTTTAATTCTATCAATTAGAATTTAACTTGATATTCAATTAATCAATCTATTTAACCAGTTAACTAATTCCATTAAAATATTATATTTTGATTCCATTTGTAAACTTAGAACTTACCCTAGTTTAGCATATATTCAATATTAAATATAGGTAGATTGGCTTTTATCTATCTATATCATCCCACTATTTTTACGGTCATTTTTAAGCCTTAACAATGAACGATTTAATCGAATTAAATAAATGGGTAAGAGGTTCAATCACCCTGAGCTTAACAACCTTGAGTGTAGCTCAACAAGTTGCTTGACTCTGTAATCGAAAGATGACTCTTCATCGATCATATCAGATATGACCCTCTTATCGGTTTTTACCCCTAGCCATTTGTGATCATGAGTGTGCTCATCCAAATCACAATGTCTAGTCTAGTCGGACCCTTGTTTTCGTGTCTAGCCTGACTTGCACCGGCGCTCGGTGTATTTACGACCCGTCGGTTTGGGTCAAGTCTTAGAGTACATCGAACCAGACTACATCATTGACTTATCTTACGACGGCGCTCGGTGTATTCACGACACAACGGTTTGGGTCAAGTCAAGATTTCATCTTATGTATTTAAGGAGTTGGTTTTTACAAGGTTGCCATGTCACAGCTTGAGTGTAGCTCAACAACTGGAACATGGGTCCTATAGTTCCCAACCCCTAAAACAAGGAGGGCTACGGCTAATCTTGAAGAAGATTATTAACGTATTTGACTTAGATATAGTCTAGGGTGTCATACAATCATGATTCGCGTCATTGCGGTCCAGCGGAACACAGCGAGGGAATTGACTAAGTCATGATCACTATCCCTTATAGGGTGATCCAACAAACTTAGCCAAGCACATTGACTAGATCATGATCCATTGAATGAAGCTTGTCATTTTTATATGCGTTCCATAGACTAAAAGGCTTTTATTAACAACTAATTAATCCTATCAACTAGTTGAATCCGTAAATTCAAAATTTTAGGATTTGTTTAATAACTTTTATTAAATCCTTATCAACTATAAGGTTCACGTGATATCCTAATTGTTATTAGGATTTTAATAAATTTATTAACAATGCTAAAAGCGAAGTCCTTTAATGAGAATTAATATCATAACAATTAGAATTAAAATTTCATTAAAGGTACTACCCTAATCAGTAATTAGGTCTTAAAGTGTTGTTAATGTTTTATTAAAATATAGCATGTCATTAGAATTTATCTCATAAATTTTAGCGAGTTCTTTAATGGCTAACCTACGAGGTTGTATTGTGTTATCAAATAAGTGACAACATTCACATAGCCATTAAAATAAAGTTACACTAATTTTAACGCATAAAAATAGTGTACAACTATTTAACAATTAAATAGAATAATGTTTATCACATTTACAATTTTAGCATGCATACTTAAATTTAACATTTAAATTTAAAGATATGATTTTTAAAACATTTTCTTTTATCTCATAAAAACTTGTTTTAAAAGATCACAAAATTTGCATGCTATTTAAAATATTTATCACATAAAAATTTTAGGCTTTTAAAATCAGTTTTAAAATTATCACATAAATTTAAAACATCATTTTAAAAAATTCATGTTTAAAATTTTTATCACATAAAAATATTTAAACATCTAAAATTATTTTAAACGTATCGCATAAAGTTTTAAAGTTCTAAAATCAGTTTTAAAATTAGCACATAAATTTAAAACATCATTTAAAAATTTTCATACTTAAATTTTATCACATAAAATATTTAAACATCATTTTAAACCTATCGCATAAAGTTTTTAAGTCTTAAAATCAGTTTTAAAATTATCACATAAATTTAAAACATCATTTAAAAATTCCATGCTTTAATTTTATCACAAAAAATATTTAAACATCATTTTAAACTTATCGCATAAATTTTAAAGAAGCAATCAATTAATTAATTGCAGTCCTAGATCAGCATACAGACATCGCTCTAATACCACTGAAGGGTTTTCTAGGACCCTTAGGGCACAGAAATTTTATTCCCGTCCTAAGTCGGACAGAACATAGACATAAAATACGCAGCGGAAAAATTATGTTAATCCTATTAACCTGTAACCCTAAGGAACCAGACCCTCTTAGCCAGGATCTCTGCCAACTTAGGGTGGATCTGACCACCCCAAGAGGGATCTAAACTACTGCGAATAATTAAAAAAAATCTTCTAAAAACATACCCGGAGTCTCAACCCTGGGGCAGGCGAGATGTTCCGCACCATCTTCCGAGCTGCTCCCCATCCCACGCCGATCCGCTCCTCGAACCGCTCCGCATCCCGAGGCGAGCAATCCTCGTGTCGCCGAGCCAACCACGCGCCGAAGAAAGTTTCACGCGAGAGAAAGCCTTCGCCAAGATTTCGAATCCGAATCCGAACTCCTTCGTGGCTTAGCTAGAGCCCTCAGGAGTAAGGCAGAAATATATGGAGATAGAGAATATAAATTTAAGCCTAGATCTGAGTGTGCTCTAACATTTACAAGAGCCGCTCAGATCTGTAGCTTGGGACGAGTTTGGAGGAAGGGGGAGGCCCCTATTTATATAGGCGGCTGACTCTCCCCTTTTCTCCACAACCGATGTGGGACTATTAAATGGAGTTAATAAATTCAATTTAGTTTGCATTCCACAAAGGCTAAACTTCTGTGAATTTTAACTCCCTCACCGTTGAGCTTCAATCTTGGTACAACCTACCAAATCGAAGGGCATTCAACGGTGAACGTATATGTAAAAACGGCGAGTCAATCAGAGTCCGTTTGACCCTCCAATTGATCGTCCAAAGTTATCCAAAACCATTCAAAGATGGAAAATCCTGACGTCAAAAAATCCCAGGTTTTAAAAAAACCCTAACCAGAAAATTCAGGCTTGGTGGGCCTCCATTTTCGCTGGGTTCAGCACAACAGTTTAGGCTGACTTGTTTTGGCTATAACTTGTGCATTTGGACTCCGTTTTTGACGCGGTTTGAACCTGCGTTTAGAGCGAGACGATCCCGTCATCTAGGTAACCTTTTCCATGCATTTATTATATTAAATATTATCGTAAACTATTTACGACACCTTTAATCCGGTTTGCATCAAATGTAAAATAGTCCCTATCTAAGCTTAAATTTTCATTTGCATCAAATACAAATGATCTGAGGGCATATCTCCCAACATCTCCTACTTGCACTCAGGATCATTTATTCTGAATGCAAGAGATAATTGCAAATATCTTTTGCAATATTTTATCACTTGCATCAAATGCATATTCTCCCTAATCGTTTCTACCTATTACTAGACGAAGGTCGCAATATATGTGAGACCCTACAGCCTGACCCTTACAACATTTTGGGCTCGAAACCCTATACGGCAGTGACCACAAGCAGTGGTTGCCGTCCCTGCTTCAGAATCATCATTATGTGGGTGACTCATCGACATGAGTATTGTCGGGACCACCCTGACTGTGTCCGTGATGAATTCTGCAGTTTTAGTCTCTTCGTCTTAACTATGTCGTGTAGATCAAGTCTAGGGTACGGTCAAACTGTTAACCCCAATAACTTGACTCCGGTTAGTTTCTATCGATATTTAGTCAACTAATGTTGGACTTCTTCCAACATACTCTGATCAGAGATTTTACTAAAGATCGAACTAACTCTACGCCACTAACTCCCATTGACCGGGAGAGACAAATCCTCTCTTGGTCATTACTCTCCTCGTACGCTTCAAGTGACACCCGATCAAAAACCTTTCGACTGGCCTAGCCTCGAAGCTAGGTCAGTGATCTAAGTGGCACCGTTCACGCACAGGTTCGTAAAATGACCTCAAGTCAAAAGACCAACTTGTCTATCATCACTGAGAGTTATCATTGACAGATTTGTCAATATAACCATATGATAACTTTTGTGGATCGTTCAGTGAACTCATTCTATAATGAGCACATGTGTCTCGTCTTCGACTTCGCCAAGTCAAACGATCTTGAGATCATCTCCACCGCTAAACGGTGAAGACTAAGACACAATGGTCTATCCGATGTTTCGATATCCTTGTCTCGAAACATCTACGACCACGAACCCTTTTAGACTTATGCTACAGACGGTCAAACATTTCTCTATGATCGAGATACTCATCTCGATACCTGTTTGACCTTGCATAAAGTCTTGGGACTTTACCTAAGTTAATATCTAATGTTTACTACATTATAAAATAACTTAGATAAATTATTACCAAACATCTTACTGTTATTTCGAACAAGACGTTTGTGATATACACACAGAGATAAATAGCCTCGAGGGCATCATCTCTGTACAAGGCGTGGACCCGGTTGCTTGGAAAAAATTAGGTCGATGAACAGATGGACCTTACAAGGCACATTGGTCACACACGTAATCATATTGAGACAAAAATAAAGTTTATTCATTAATTCCTAACAAAAATTTTGACAATAGAAATTCGTGCATACATTTATTTTGTGATGAAGATGTCGCCTTGTACTTCTTGCATACTATTGGATCTTCGGAGACAGTTTATTCGACTACCTTGGTGATTGGAGAATCAGGCATGGGCCTTTTTTCTTTGTCTTTCAGCTTTGGGGTTCCTTCCTTTACATGTGTGTTGTCTACGAACCTCTTTAGATGTCCCTACTTGATCAGAGTTTCAATATCCTTCTTCAGCGTCCGACAGTCATTTGTGTCGTGGCCACTATCATTGCGGTACCTGCAAAATTTAAGATCATCCCACTTCTCATACATTCTCTTCAGTTTTGGGGGAGGTCGATCAAAGAGTCTTTCGCCATTTGCATAAGGAAGGACTTCGGCCCTGATAGTAATTAGCTTAATGAACGACGCGTTCATTAGAGTTACACAGCCTCTGGGGCTTCTTTATCTTTGTCGCCTCTCTCCTAGATCTCGGCGGGAGCCACCATGGTGTCGACCATCCCTCCTTGTTTCTGTGCGGGGTTTAGAGGAGCTCTTACTTTGGGTGGCGATTGCTTCTTCCGACAGCATGAACCGCTCTGCTCTAGTGAATATATGATGGATATTATACGGCGGTATCTGGTGCAATGACTTAACCAGATCTTCATAGCGAACGCCTTGAGTGATGGCTGCAATGACCGTGTTATCGGTGGCACCTTCGACGTTCAGCCTCTCATTGTTGAATCTGTCAAAAGAAGGCCAGCAATGTTTCACCTTCTCCTTGTTATAAAGTAAATAGGTGAGCCGGTTTTCTCTTTTTCCTACGTCCTACCATAAACTGTCGACATAAATCTTGGGATAGGTTTTAAAGGATCAAATACTGCAACTGTGTAACATGTTGTACCATTCATCAGTGGCTTTAGTCAGCTTTGTGGGGAAAGCACGGCATAAGAATGGTTCTTCCGCTCCATGTATATCGATTACTCTTTTGTACTTGCGAATATGCTCGCTAGGGTCACTCATTTCGTCATATTGACTCAAGAGAAGCTGCTTAAACTTCGGCGGTCGAGGATCCGAAGTGACGTTCTTCATCAGGGGATCGCGATCATCCTCTGATCTGTAGCAAGGAGATCTGGGACACCGCTCCTCCCCTACGACGCCCGATCTATCGTCCGGTGGAGGCGCGTGAGGAATTGATAGGGTCCCCTCCCAAATGATTTGGAGATCTTGCGGGAAGAGGATTGCCCCTCGAATCTTTTGTTTCTGACCAGTAGTGGCCCTCTGAGGAGGACTGTAGCTATGGTCTTGGGTATGCCGATCCTTTGCCTGCTCCACATCATTGTGAGTGGGATGGTGAGATGCTATTCTGTTGTTGGAGGGCCCCGGGCCAAGTGGACATCCGGCAGAGTGGTTATTGACGTTCCTCTAGTCATTCTGGCCTCCATCGACGTTGTTAACCCCGTGTCTCTGCCGAGATGTAGGAGTGGTATTGAGCAAAGGGTTGACTTGCCGCTCCAAATTCAGCTCTCATGTCTCCTGGCTTGCTGGTGCATGTTGTTGGGTTATTTATTGGATGGCGGTAGTCAATGCCTTGAGGCCGACATTGACCAACTGGCTGAATGTAACGAATTGCTCTTGTGAGACCAGTTACGGGACTAGTCTTCACTTTGAAGAAGATTCCGCATCATCTTCGATGTGTGGGGGCATCAATGTTCTCGCCAAGGATTGGTCCAGTGTTGGTGGGTCAAGTCGACATTGTTATTGCTTCGGGATGATGGCTTAGTGTTTCCCATAGATGTTGCCAACTGTTGACGGATGTGTTTCGGCTAACAGTAATGTGAGCTGACTCAGACACCTATGAGGTCGTGGACCCTTGTCAGCTGGTACATGTGACCGAAAACAATGGTAACCTGGCTCAGGGAGAGCTGAGTCTGAGCTACTGTGATAAAGCCCGACCTAGCACTGGGATACTTCGAGCTATCTAAACCACTTGCTGTGTCATCTTCTGAGCTATCTGCAGCACAGACAATCGTCAGGGGGGTCAAAACTGTGTTCCAACCCAAATTCCCTCCGAAACTTAAGTCAGTACAGGACTTAAGGAGACTCGGAGCAGCATGATTGACCTAAAGGGAGATCGTCCTGGTGCTGACACATCGAGGGAAAGAGGAAGAAATATGTGAGTGGGAAAGTAAAGGTATAAAGTTGTCAGCATACATATTACTTATTATCTCTGAAGACTGGTCCCCTTCTTCTGTGATCACTTGGATATTTTATAAGTCCACACGTCCCCTAAGTGTTGTTGATGAATAACGGCCTTGCAATAATAGTGGCACGTTTGCTCCTTAAAAATAGGCATAACGGATGTCCACTCAACCCGCTATAAAGAAGCCCATTATTAACTGTTTCCTTAAGGCTTGGGAGCTCAACAATCATGGACTGCCTTTAACTGCGTAAATGGCTAGCTCTTCACGTCGGCTTCATGGGCTTGATGGGCCATCACGTCTTTCCTTGTGGGCTCCGTTACTCATATGGAAATACTTTTCCTGCCTTTGGGGACCAGGCCAATGCTGTAACTATAATGAAAGCCCACATACAAATTATACAAGAAATTTTCTGAGAGGATACTGCTTGATGCTAGACCTAAAACCCAGATGATATATCATGTAGATTGCATGTAGATTGCTATTCCATCTGTGTTGTTTTGCCCTATGTATCAAAAAACACACACACACAGATAGAGATGGAATATCAATCTACATGATATATCATGGTTTTCTATTGCATGCCTTTGCATGTAGTAGCCGAGAGATTATTTATAGGGTCTTAACCGGCTACTTTGGCAATTGCCTTCACCTCGAATTCTTAGTGGATCCTTGTTTTGCATGTGCCCGACCAACGGTGGATTGAGTTAGGTGATAACCATTTTATGTGGGCTTGTGTGCCCTTCTACCTCGTAGGCCGAGTATACAACCTTATTTTACTGAGTACAACAATAGTGGTTGACCTTTACCAAGGTTGGCTACGACATTTATGCGCTTGATGAATCATGGTATGACACCGTTACTTGAATTTGAAAGTGTTTACGGGTATTTTCTCACCGCTAGATCGTTGACCGATGGACGGATGGTCAATGTAGTCAAGGGGACACGTGGGACCCCCAGGTTCCGCCGAGTGTGTGATTTCCCGACGGGGGTAACTTTGATCCTTACACTAGCCTCCAAAGGATAGCCTCGACGTGTCGAGGGCGAGCTGGCTCATTGGAGGGAGCACTCGGCCTCGGTCAATGGGTTGCTAAGGGGTAGCCTCGGCATTACGGGATCAGCTTGGCCTTGGTAGACGAGGAAGCTCGTCAGGGACGAGCGGGCTCGTTGCTGGGAGCGCTCGGCCTCAGTCGAGGTGATGCTGATGGGTAACCTTGGCGGCGAGGGATCTGCTTATCCTGGACAGACGAGAAAGCTCGTCGGTGGGCTGGACATTGGTTCTGGCCAAGTCCCCTCCGATGCCTAAGTCAGAACGGATCTGGTAGGTGCTCGGCGGGACCGGTATGGCTCACAGGGAGGTCGATACGCGTATCCTCGGACCGAGTTATGGGAGGGAATGCAAAGTGGAAAATAAGGCCTTTGAGTAGAATACCTTTGTCTCTTAGTTTTCGGGCTGAGATCCCCTTTCTCAGTTGTCTCTCTAGTCCCTTTATAGGGGTCATCCCACGATCGCTCCCCCACAACGTCCCTCTTCTCTGCCCCTATGATCCACCTCCTTGTCTGCATGCGCCATGGAGGTGGATTAATGGGGCCCCTTAATGGACATTAAGGGGGCATATTTTGGGGAGCGGTTAGCTCCCGCTGACATGGGCTGAGTGGGCGCATGTTTCGGTCGTGGTCGACCTAACTCCGAGTCCTTGTGAGGACCTCGACGGTCGGCCCGAATTCCTCTTGGGGGCCCTTAGCTTCAAGTGTGGGCTTGGGCCGCTCGTTCTTGGGCCGTCTCGAAATGGTCGTATCAATTGCCCCCATCACTCATGTCGTTCGAATTATGTCGGTTCGGTTCGGGCGATGTGACTTGTGCAGATCTTGACAGCTGCGTTAGTCGAGACAGTGCCATTAAATGGGAACCATCATGACGCTACCCGGTTGAACTTCTCGTGCGCCTGGGTGTGGAATTCGAAGCACCGTGCCTCACGGGATGTCGACGCGTGTGCACATGTGGTCGGCTCGCGATGTTGTGGTAGATTTTGAGGGCGCGATATAAAGGGAGGACGCCGTCTGTCAGACGAGGGTTTCGCTTCTTCAATCGTCATCCTCTTCTCTCCATCCCTCACAGCTACCCCGGATCTTCCTCAGGTGTTGCCTCATGTCGTCCTCTTCTTCGGCCACTGGTTCAGGACGCCCGGCAGTCGCTATCAATCCAGGCCAAGCTAGTGGTTCCATCATGGCGATACGTCGCCATGGGGTAAGCTCTCTGGGGTACCCCCCCCCCCCCCCCCCCCCGAGGTAATGGGGTGGCAGTCGTCCGTTTGTGCCACCTCGATTGGAGCGTTGTGCTCCGACTATCTTCTTCCTCCATGTTTCGCCAGGGCCCCTAAGAAGGATGAGCAGATCTGCTTCCCCGGCCCTCGCAAAGTCGGGGTGTATGAACAGAGCTTCCGGTTCGGGCTCTAATTCCCTCTCCATCCCTTTATCATCACGTTTCTGCGAGCTTATGGGCTTGCCCTATGCCAATTCTACCCCAATGTCGTCGGGTCCTTAGTGGGGTTTGTCGTTCTCTGTGTGTTGAAGGGGATTGAGCCGTCCCTTCATCTCTTTGCCAATTCTTCCGCCTGAGCCATCATCCGTCAGGAGCCTGGCTCTACTTCAGTGCCTGACCAAAGAAGAGCTTGGTGCTGGGGCTGCCGAGTTCCTTGAAACAATGGAAGGGACAGTATGTCTTTGTTGGTTTAACCGTCGGAGGTGGATTTCCAGGCCCAATGGGCGGTGATGAGCATGCTGACCCTCAAGCTAGGGAGCCCCAACGACGCCGAGCTCAATGCGGTCGACACTTTGTTGTCGGTCCCCGCTGCAGACTGAAAGATCGATGTCCTCTTTTTCAACCTAAACCTGCGGAAGACCGTATGGCCCATCGGTGATTCTTGTTGAAGTCCTAAGTTTGGGGGAGCTGTTGTCCGATCCGCTCGGGTGAGACTGTTTCCTTATCTCGTCCTCTTGTGCAGGTGGGTTCGGCCAAGGTTCTTCTCAATCCCCCATTCCAGCCATCATTCTGGATCTCAGCCCGCGACGGAGGGACCATGTGTTGGAAGTCCGGAAGAAATCCAGGGTCGGGTTCTCTGGAACGGGTTCTAAGAGGGCGAGGGGGTAAGCTCCAACCGGTCCGGATAGGGACGCGCAGAAAAAGGCCTGGTTCCCTACCACGGTCGAGGGCGCTCTTCCCCTGGAGGATCTCACCCGGGCTTCTCAGGCAAAGGACACGTGGCCTTGGGTCGGCCACTCTCCTCTTCCGTCGAGACCGCTCACGGAAGTTTATGAGCAGTCCTTGGGTGTGTTCCAAACAGCCAAGGCCGATCTGCCACATTCCAAGGAAGGTTTGCTTAGCCCCCGCTTTACCATGGGCTTGAAGGAGTCTGTCTTCTCCGATTGCAGGGTGGCGGCCCGGCTGGCTGAAAACTACTGCCTTCCTTCAGACTGAACCGTGCTGGACGGGGTGAGAGGTGATCATCTTGCGGATTTCGTGATACAGGCCGGTTAACAGGTGAGGTTTTTTTGTGCTTCTGTCTCTTGCAAGGGACTCCAACTCATCTCTTCCTCCTGACACAGTTGTCCTCGGTCGGCCTTTCGATGAGACGCCAGTTTGTGGCGCTCTCTGGAATCGGGGCAGGTCAGGCCCAGAAGCCTGACGCCGAGGAGGGCGAAGGCGAGGTGACCCGGGTAGTCGAGGCACGCGTCCGGTCACTAGAGACTCGGATGACTGAGCTCTCAGCCGTCCTGGAGAAGTCGGAGCTGGAGAGGGCTTTAGCACTGGCTGAGAAATCGAAGGCCAAGGATCGGATAGCCGAGCTGATGAAGGCTACCGAGGCAAGAGGGGATGGTGGCCCTGTAGTGGAAGCCGACACCACGGAGCTCGCAAGCCTCCTGGAGGCGGCTGAGGAGAGAGAGCGGGTTCTCCAATCTAAACTCAACGCGAGTTCCCGGGAGACTTAAAAGGAGCGAGCGGAGCACCAGCGCCAAGTCGCTGTCCTCGAGGGCCGGATCCAGGAGCTAGGAGTGGTGGATCCTAAGCAGATTGCTAGGGAGGCCGTGGACGAGTATGCCACGTCTTTTGTCGCCAGGGTGATGTACGATGCGTTTGAGAGGGGATTTGCCCGATGCCAGTCCGAGATCCAGCGAAGGTTCCCGCTTTCTGGGATTCGATTCAAGGAGCACCGGCTGGATTTCGAGGGTAAGGAGGAGGCAAGGGATATACACCCCGAAGGTGCTGAGTCGCCCACCGGTTCTCCCGGAAATGCTCTGGATCCTTGTGTGGGAGGGGGGATTTAACCCCTTGGCCTCGCCGTTCTCTCACAACTCCGATCGGGTTGGTGAGGTCTCCTCAACTTGCTCGGAGATCTGGTGACCAAGTTGGTTCGCCAGGATTCTCAGCTGCCCGGGTGGTCGCGGCTCCGCCCTCGGTCTTAGGGGCCGATCGCCTTGCAGGAGGGACTTGCCCCGGTCCTACAAGCGATCAGATGGTCAGCCTGCTGGGGGAGCTGCCCCAGCCTTATGACGGATTAGGTCAGTAGGCCCGTTGGGGGGCTACCCCTCAGGCTTACAGTCGACCGATACTCCGACCTTCTGGGGGAGTTGCCCCAGCATTACGGTCGGTCGGGTCGGTCAGTCCACTAGGGGAGCTACCCCTAGTCTTACAACTGATCGAAGGGTCAGTCCGCTGGGAGAGTTTCCCCAGCCTCACGGTCGGCCCAATGATCGGCCAGCTGGGGAGCCACCCACAGACTTACGGTCGGTCGATTGACCGGCCTGCTGGGGGAGTTGCCCCAGCCTTATGGTCATTTTAAGTCGATCAGCCAGCTGGGGGAGCTACCCCCAGTCTCACGACTGATCGACGGATCGACCTGCGGGGGGAGCTACTCCCAGCCTTATGGTCGGTCCATTAACTGATTAGTTGGGGGAGTTGCCCCCAACCTCCCAGTCGATCATGTAGCCATTCCGCTGGGGGAGTTGCCTCCCAGTCTTTCGATCGATCATTGTGATGCTCAGCTACTAAGGTTTACCCCACCGTAGTTGGGTTCGTAAAGTGAATAGAGGAAGAAAGAGTTCTTCATTTGTGGACGCTTTCCCTTGTAAATACATTCGCTCGAATGGGGGGGAAGATACATTTGTGGTCGACCTCACTGATAGTACTTGTGCAAGTGCTCGACGTTCCAAGTGTGAGTAAGGATCTTCCCACCCAAATTAGCGAGCCGGTAGGTCATGGGGCCAAGGACCTCGATGATCTTGTAGGGCCCTTCCTACTTAGCAGCGAGCTTCCCCTTGTGGGTGACCTCTGGGCTGAAGACCACCTTTCTGAGGACCAGATCCCCCTGGTGGAAGCTTCTTCCCCCGACCCGGGAGTTGTAGGTGTTGGATCCTGTGGATGGCAAACAACACTAGAAGGGGGGTTGAATAGTGTTATATAGAGATAAAAAAATTTCGTTCTTTTCAAATAAACACAAAACAAATCCTTCTAATGTTTCCTAAGAAACCAAGTAGAGCGATCTACGCTTGGTTCTTAATCAACAAGGTAATCTAATAATCACAAAGTAATTTCACAGCAGCTAAAAGACAGTTAATCTTTGCAATATAAGAGATAAACAATTTTGGTTACAATCAGATAATAGATCTTTACACATAGATAATCTTTACAAAAATCTTTACACAACGAAATGTATGATCTTTTCAATATGTAAAAGAACAAAGATTACAAGGATATAATAATAGTAAAGTAAATAAAAATTGCTTGCAGAGATAAATATTAAGACACAGAAAAGCAATCGCGGACACACGGATTTTTATCCTGGTTCCCCACAACTTTTGGGTACGTCCAGTCCCCGACCAATCCGGTACGAGATTTCCACTATCTGCCTTGACAAATACAAATACCTAACTCTACTCGTTAGGATTTCCAACGACCTAGTCTTGACCAGTATTTCCAACCGCAACACCTAGACTTGTCTAGGGTTCCAACAATAACACAATAAAATCGATATCTAGTTCACCACAATAAATTGATGGAGATTGGTTTTACACCCAGATTCTATAGCCAAATAGTAATAGACAAAATTACGTGTAGTGGCTTGATAGAATAAGATTCTAGATCACACAAAGATATGAATGAAGTCTTTGTGATCTAGATCTAATGTTTTTCAAAAATCCTTTAAATAAAAATCAAGAGAAAGTAATACGGATTTGAAAAATAGTTAGCCAATAAAACGAGATTATGATCTTCAGAAAATAATAATACAATTGCAAGATCAAGAATAAAACAGAATTGGCTAAAGAGAGAATGAGAGCTTAGAACTTTAGAGCGTTTGCACGAGAGAATTTGAATTCAGTAGTTGTTGTGTTTTTCTCAATGAAAATGATCCACTATTTATAGGAGGAATCTGAGAATTTGAAATTCAAATTGCTTTGACTTTTGTCCCGAAAATCATGGGAATCACTCAAATATATTCCAAAAATCAAGTCAAAACATCAAACTTCGACAGCCGGTAGTCGACTCCCTAAGAGTGGTAGTCGACTCCCAGTGTGTTTCAGGAAATCTTGATTCTCAGCTGGTAGTCGACTCCCTACCTTTGGTAGTCGACTCCCAGAGGAGTTTTTCCTGCGACACAACTAGTCAAACAAGTAGCTAACTCCAGGGTGTAGTGGAGTTTCACTACGGAATTACAAAGAGACTAGCGAAAGCTCTCAAAATCCTTTTTGAAGATGATTTAAAAGATATTCAAAACGTTTTTAAAATCATTTGTGTGTGTGTGTGTGTGGTTGTCTATACGATTTGGCTTAAACAATACCCTAAGAAAGACACAACACACTCAATATATACTAGGACACATCTTCGGAAGCTTGATCAATTGATGGAGTAGATGTGAGCTTCACTTGAGCTTCTTGTTCTATTTGAGCTTTGTGCTTCATCATTTGATCTCAGCAACGTTCGTCCTTGTCTTTAAGCGTAGATTGCGCTTCTTTGAGTATGAATAAAGCTTTTCATTTGTCGCATATCCTGCACACTGAATTGTAGTGTAGTTAGTACACTAAGCTTCATTTGGTGTGCTCATCATCAAAATCACTTGAGGTGGAATTCAATTTCCATCACTCTCTCCCTTTTTGATGATGACACCCAAATAAAAAATGAAGTAAGTTGAAATATGAAAATACATGAAAGTACACTTACTCCCCCTGCTTTGATGCGGTTCTCCCCTGCATCGAAGCCGTTAGCAAAAAAATATGATATTTTCATTTTTGCATTTCATATTTTTCTCCCCTTTGTCATCAACAAAAAATAAATGACAAAGTATTATAACATATGAATCATAATGTAATTCTTAGGATGGGAATTCAATTACCATTTCTGCAAAACAAGTGTTAGCATAAGATCAACCAATATTTTGCATAATAGGTACGTTCATAGATATGAAGAGGTAGCAAGCATCACACGATATTAAAGTTATTACAGACCATAAGTTTTAAAGTCATAGTTTTAAGAACCATTGTTTGAAAACCATTGTTTAAAAAAACTAAGGATGATCGCTGTTCTTCTTCAATTCCTTGATCTCATCAAGGATCATGATAAGCGTTTCCTCCGTCATTTTGTTGCTTTTGACCACGAATTCTTTGAGGTCGTCCACCTTTTTGTTGAGGTCATCGAAGCCTTTCTCTTGTGATATCTTTAGCTTCCCAATTTTCTTCAAAAGCATCTCTTGAAGTTCAAAGATATATGCCGGTGCTTCTTCTTTTTCTTCCTCGCTTCCTATTTCCTTTTCTCCTTCTTCTTCCTCCTCAGAATCTGAAACAACAATTTTCTTACCTCTCCTAGAGGATGATGATCCTCCTTCAGCTGCAAGTTTTTCTTCGGGAATGTTCTCATCAAGATCATGATGTAGGTTCATTCTTCCAAGAGCATGAACATCAAAAATTCGTGCCGGTTCTAGAATTGTGGTTTCATGTTCCAAAGGCACATTATAGCTAATAAACAAGATTGTGAGGTAATGTCAATGCGCTAAGGTGGATGAGGGTTTATCTGAAGAAGCTGAAGCAAGAATGGAGTCCATGATGACTTTGGCCCAATTGATGCGGATGTTCCCTAACATAGCATAGATACACTTGGCCTGCTTCTCAGATAGGATAGAATGACTTCCAGATTTTTGAGTAATATTATAGGATAATATATTTGCCAGAATTCTTACCGGATAGTGAAGATCGCTACATGGAAGTTTAGTCTGAAAATGCCTTCCTGGCAAATACATTCTCTCTAAAATACTTCCTTCAGTCATTTCTATTTTATCAAGTAACATGCCAATAAATGGAATGCCTCGGGCTTCTCCAAGAGATTTAACAGTAATGGCAAGTTTCGTATCAAGAACTTTGGTGATAAATCGGCTTTTAGCAAGATCGTAGTCCATATTAGCATAAAATAGGTGCACAAGCCTGGGATAGCAGAGATAGGTGTTTTCAGAGGAAAATAGGTTGGCCAAGTTCTGAAATTCTAGTATGATATCAATCACATAGTTTACTACATCATCAAATTTGACAAATTTTTCATGGAGGATGGGTTTCTTAGAGATTTTGACAAAGTGTTCATATGTGGTGCTCCTAACAGAAAGGGTAGAATAGTTTCTTTCTCAGAAGAAGATTCAGTTGAGGTTTTTCTCTTTTTGAGAGGCATCTAAATAGAGTAAAAACAAGAATTTTACAATACTAGATAAGCAAGGAAATCATGAAGTTAAAAAAAGATGAGAAAAGATTTTACCTTGAGTAAACTTGAGAAAGAAATTAAGTTGAGAGAGCTCCAAGCAACCCAAGCACCAAGAAAAATTTCAAGAGAAAGAGGGGAATGGGGAAGTCGGCTACCCTAGGGTTTCTCTTTGGGGGTTTTAACAAGAGGGTGAAGGATGGTGAAGAATAAGGGGCATTGGATCAAGGAGTGAAGGGTTAGGATGGAGTTTAGCTTATTGGGTATAAGTTGCCTTTGTGGATATGAACCCATTAACTCCATAGAACCCAATAGGAGTTAGTCAAAAAACCAAACCCAGAAATCCGCATATGCGCTGGTAGTCGACTCCCTCATATAGGTAGTCGACTCCCTACTGGGTTGAGTCGTTTTCTCATCCCGAGGGGTTTTTGATCAAAGTTTGTGTGTGTTTTCTGAACACGAAATGTTTTAAGAGTATAACGTAAACATATAAAAGTCGTATAAAGAGATTAAAAAAATATTAACTTATTTAAATAAATTTAAGCATATATATATTGTAAAATAAGTCGCACAAGAAAGCTTTTGATGTTGATCCTTTACAAAGCGTTGGATCTAATTTTCTTCCTTTCATTTCTTTAGAGTACCTGAAAAAAATAAACGTTTATGGTACTCTTTGGCTTTTGAGTCTGAGGAGTTAGTCTTTAGGAAGCCAAACCCAGTATGGTTTAGTTCCTTCATGAACAACATATTTATAATTTTTGTTTAAATGAATTTGTTGAACAAAGTATGTAGCGTACCTTATCTTTCGTTGATCGGACAATTTCTTTGGTATCCAGATGCTCAAAAAATTATCGTTAGAATGATGCATCCTGGTATGCTTAACCCGTTTCTTGGTATGATGTGAATCATAACCGAGTCTGGTTTTGCTAGATGTGGCTTTTTGATCATTTATTATACTATCTAGCTTCCCTTTTCCTTTGTTGAAATTCTCAATAATTTTCATCGTAGCGTCGTATTTCTCTTTGACAGATACGAGAAGATTATTCAGATTCTCAACCTTTTCATTTACCGATAAAATATCTTTTTGCAGAGAATCATTCTTTTCTTTAAGGAGACTATTTTCTTTAATGATTTCTTCTTTTTCTTTAGTGTCCTTTTTAATATTTCTAAGTGTTCTTCTATGTTCTTTTATGAGCTTTTCATGCATTTTGCGTAGCTCCTTATATGCTCCCATATAATTCATGTCTTCATCGTCACTTGATGACGAATCATTGTCACTAGATAAATCATGATGCGAGCTTACCTTAGAGGATGTGGATGCCATGAAGCACATGTGTGCTGTTTCTCTTCTTTCATCGTTATCTTCTGCTGAGGATTCATCGGATAAGGAATCGTCGCTCTGGTCGAAGGCTACGTAAGCTTCCTTCTTTGGTCATCGGAATTTGTTTCTTCCATTGTTTCTCTTTTCATTAGTGTCTCTGTTCTTCCCACGATCTTTGGAATCACGATTGTTTCTTTCCAATGGACAGTCTCTCTTGACATGCCCTGGTTTATTGCAACCAAAACAGATGATACCGTTAGTGGGTCTAAAGAGCGTTTACCATACTTACTTGTGATGAACTCTTTAAATTTCTTTGAGATGAAGGCGATATGGTCTTCTTTGTCCGTGTAATCGGAATCTTCTTCTTGGGCTTTAAACGCGAGAGTTTTCTTGTTTGGTTTTTCTTCGATCTTCTTATCTTCTTCAAGCTCAATCTCATATGCCATGAGATTTCCCATTAGTTCTTCGATGGTAAGGTCCTTTATGTTATGAGCTTCTCGAATGGCAGATGTCTTTCCTTTCCACTCGGGTCGGAGGGATCTTAGTATCTTCATTACCTGTTCGTATTCGGAAAGTTTCTTTCCTAATCCTGCAAGCTCATTTGTAATATTAGTAAAACGAGTATTCACATCGGTGATACTCTCTCCTTCCATTTTAAAAGATTCGAATTTTGAATGTAACACGTTTATGCGGGATTCCTTTACCTTTTCAGTTCCTTCGTGACTTACCTGAAGAGTGTGCCATATTTGGTGTGCTGTCTCACATTGGAAGACTCGATTGAACTCATTTCCTGTTACGGCTCAAAATAGTACATTCATTGCTTATGCATTGAGATTAGCTCTCTTCTTGTCGTCGGCTGACCATTTCCCAAATTCAATGTCGGTAGGTGCGATGTACGGGACTTTAGTAACTGTCCAAGCTTCAATGTCCAATGACTCCAGGTGAGTCTTCATTCGGATCTTCCAGCTAGCATAGTTGGTTCCGTTGAACAGTGGTGGTCGCATGGTATTCAGTCCTTCAGAAGGGAAAGATGTTGATGCCATCACTTTTATAGCCTTGCTCTGATACCAAGTGTTGGATCCTGTGGATGGCAAACAACACTAGAAGGGGGGGTTGAATAGTGTTGTATAGAGATAAAACTTTTTCGTTCTTTTCAAATAAACACAAAACAGATCCTTCTAATGTTGCCTAAGAAAACAAGTAGAGCGATCTACGCTTGGTTCCTAATTAACAAGGTAATCTAATAATCACAGAGTAATTTCACAGCAGGTAAAAGACAGTTAATCTTTGCAGTATAAGAGATAAACAATTTTGGTTACAATCAGATAATAGATCTTTACACACAGATAAATCTTTACACAAATCTTTACACAACGAAATGTATGATCTTTTCAATATGTAAAAAGAACAAAGATTACAAGGATATAATAATAGCAAAGTAAATAAAAATTGCTTGCAAAGATAAATAATAAGACACAGAAAAGCAATCGCAGACACAAGGATTTTTATCCTGGTTCCCCACAACTTTTGGGTACGTCTAGTCCCCGACCAATCCGGTACGAAATTCCACTATCTGCCTTGGCAAATACAAATACCTAACTCCACTCGTTAGGATTTCCAACGACCTAGTCTTGACCAGGATTTCCAACCGCAACACCTAGACTTGTCTAGGGTTCCAACAACAACACAATAAAATCGATATCCAATTCACCACAATAAATTGATGGAGATTGGTTTTACACCCAGATTCTATAGCCAAATAGTAATAGACAAAATTACGTGTAGTGGCTTGATAGAATAAGATTCTAGATCACACAAAGATATGAATGAAGTCTTTGTGATCTAGATCTAATGTTTTTCAAAAATCCTTTAAATAAAAATCAAGAGAAAGTAATACGGATTTGAAAAACAGTTAGCCAATAAAACTAGATTATGATCTTCAGAAAATAATAACAAAATTGCAAGATCAAGAATAAAACAGAATTGGCTAAATAGAGAATGAGAGCTTAGAACTTTAGAGCGTTTGCACGAGAGAATTTGAATTCAATAGTTGTTGTGTTTTTCTCAATGAAAATGGTCCACTATTTATAGGAGAAATCTGAGAATTTGACATTCAAATTGCTTTGACTTTTGTCCCGAAAATCATGGGAGAAAATCACTCAAAGATATTTCAAAAATCAAGTCAAAACGTCAAACTTCGATAGCTGGTAGTCGACTCCCTAGGAGTGGTAGTCGACTCCCAGTGTGTTCAGGAAATCTTTATTCTCAGCTGGTAGTCGACTCCCTATCTTTGGTAGTCGACTCCCAGAGGAGTTTTTCCTGCGACACAACTAGTCGAAAAGGTAGCTAACTCCAGGGTGTAGTGGAGTTTCACTACGGAATAACAAAGCGACTAGCGAAAGCTCTCAAAATCCTTTTTGAAGATGATTTAAAAGATATTCAAAACGTTTTTAAAATCATTTGTGTGTGTGATTGTCTATACAATTTGGCTTTATCAATACCCTAAGAAAGACACAACACACTCACTATAGACTAGGACACATCTTCGGAAGCTTGATCAATTGATGGAGTAGATGTGAGCTTCACTTGAGTTTCTTGTTCTATTTGAGCTTTGTGCTTCATCATTTGATCTCAGCAACGTTCGTCCTTGTCTTTAGCGTAGATTGCGCTTCTTTGAGTATGAATAAAGCTTTTCATTTGTCGCATATCCTGCACACTTAATTGTAGTGTAGTTAGTACACTAAGCTTCACTTGGTGTGCTCATCATCAAAATCACTTGGGGGTGGAATTCAATTTCCATCAGTAGGAACGGGCTACCTTTTGTTTTTGCCTGACAATAGTGGCCAAGGCCCGTTCTCTTCGTTCGTCTACGAGCTCCAGACAGAGTTCCATGCCCTCCGAGTTTTTCTCTTTGTCGAAATGCTTTCGACAAAGAGACTCATCGCCTACCTCGATGGGCACCACTGCCTTAGCGCCGTAAGCGAGCATGAAAGGGGTTTCACCCGTGGCCAACTTGTGGGTTGTCCGGAATGACCAGAGTATCCCCGGGAGTTCTTCCGGCCATCTCCCTTCAGCCTCTGTTACTTTCTTTTGGAGTGGCTCGATGATGCATTTATTGGCGGCTTCGGCCATCCCATTGGTCTGAGGGTGTGCCATGGAGGCGAACAGGAGTTTGATCTTCCAATCTGTGCAAAAGTCTTTGAACCCCGTAGAATCGAACTGCTTCCCATTGTCCATGACGATGGACCGGGGGATTCCAAATCTGGAGATGATGAAGTTCCACACAAAACTGTTCGCCTTCTTCTAGGTTATGGAAGCCAGTGGTTCAGCCTCAATCTACTTGGTGAAGTAATCCACTGCAAAAATTAGATACTTCCTCTGCCCCCTCCCAAAAGTGAAGGGTCTGAGGATGTCCAGTTCCCACTTAGCAAAGGGGACGGGGCTGATAATCGAAACAAGCTCCGACCGGGGAGACGAGCCAAGCTTGGCAAACTTCTGGCACTCCTAATACCTTTGGACATATTCGGTGTCATCTTTGGCCAAGGTTGGCCAGTAGTACCCTTGCCTCAGGATTTTCTGGGCGACCGTCTTGCCCCCATGGTGGTTTCCGCAGATTCCCTCATGTACCTCCCAGACGACGTAGTCCGCCTCTTGTGGCCTAAGGCACTTGAGGTAGGGTAGGATGTCCATTTTCGTCCAGTGCCTTCTGTACAGTGCTCCTTCATAGAGTACGTACCGGAGTGCCTTTCGCTCCAGTGATCGACGCTCATCCAAGTCCGACGGAGCTTCTCCACTAGAGAGATACTGAACGATCGGATCCATCCAAGTCGGCTCCTCGTCGATGGTCATAACCTCCTTTACCTCCGTACTGGGGAACCGGAGGTTCTCTACGTAGATGTCACGACCCAACTCCGCGGGAAAGGACGAGGCCAGCTTCGACAGTGTGTCTGTGCGGGCGTTTTTCGATCGCGGTAAGTGGAAGGTCTCGGCGTGTTTGAATTTGGACAGTTCGGTCCTGGCCGAGGCTAGGTAATGCTGCATCGCCTCTTCACGAGCCTCATAGTCTCCCTGTAGTTGGTGGATGATGACCTTAGAATCGCTGAGAAGTCGTACAGATTCTGCTCCGAGCTCTCGAGCCAGCCTCAGACCATTTATGGCGGCCTCGTACTCGGCCACGTTGTTGGTGGTCGGAAACCTGAATCGGAGCGCGTACTCGATGATGTTTCCGTCAGGAGATCGGATAACGATGCTGGCCACATTCCCTGCCTGGGTGGTCGATTCATCTACATGAACTATCCAAGTATCCTGGTCCCTGGATGATTGGTAAGAGCGATGTCAGTCGAAAGGAAAGACAAAGGTTGAGGAGTTACCACGGCTGGGGTTTTCTCCTCGGGGAGGTTTCCTCCATTCACAGTGCATTCGGCGATGAAGTCTGCCATGGATTGTCCTTTGATGGCTGTCTGCAGCTTAAATCGTAGGTCGAACTCGCTCAGCTCCACCCCATAATTCAGCATCCTCCCCATCCGATCGAACCTCTTGAGATTCTGCTCAAGTTGGGAATCAGTTAGGACCAGGATCGTGTGGGCTTGGAAGTAGGGCCGGAGTCTCCCCATTGAGAGAACGAGGGCATAGGCAAGCTTCTCCATGGGGTTGTACCGCCCCTCCGTGTCCCTTAGGACTTGGCTGGTGTAGTACACCGGCCTCAGTACCCCGTCTTCCTCTTAAAATCAGCACTGAGCTCACCGCCTCCCCTGTTCAGGCCAAGTAGAGGCTCAAGGGTTCCTATTCACTGGGATTGGAAAGGAGCGAAGGGATGCGGAGGTATTCCTTCAGATCAACGAATGCTCAGGCGCAGTTCTCGTCCCACTGCACGGCCTTCCTCCTATCGGCGGGCTCAACAAGGGCTTTCCTCAGGGTCCTGAAGAAAAGAAGAGATCTCTCCGCCGACTTGGACAGGAAACGCCCTAGAGCGGTGATTCATCCATTTAACCTCTGCAGCTCCGTGATCGCTGTTGGCTCCCGCATGTTAACCAAAGCCTCGATCTTTTCGGGGTTCGCCTCGATGCCATAATTAGTGATCATGAAGCCCAGAAACTTACCGGATCTCACCCCGAACGTGCACTTCGTGGGATTGAGTCTGATGGTGTGTCTTCGCATCCGCTCAAAAGTATCCCAAAGGTCTGCAATGTGGTCAGCTGGGCATCTAGATTTGACCAACATGTCGTCCACGTAGACTTCAAGGTTCTGTCCTATCTGAGAGTCGAACACCTTATTGACCATCCTCTGGTGGGTTGCCCACGCGTTCTTCAGGCCCAAGGGCATCTTCTTGTAGCAGAAGGTCCCTCGGTCAGTGGTAAAGGACGTCTTCTCTTCATCCTGTGGGTCTATTTGGACATGGTTGTACCCGGAGTTGGCGTCCATGAAACTGAGCATCTCGTAGCCAGAGGTGTTGTCCACGAGATGGTCAATGCGGGGCAGTGGGTAGCTATCTATGGGACAAGCCTTTTTGAGATCGTTGAAGTCTACACACATCCGCCATTTGCCGCTGGCCTTTTTTACCATCACGAAGTTGGACAGCCACGTCGGGTACCAGACCTCCCGGATGAACCCGACGTCAAGCAGGCGCCCTACTTCCTCGGACGATGCCCTCCTCTTCTTACACCCAGGTTTCTCTTCTTCTACCTGACTGGTTAGAAATTGGGGTCGGTGTTTAGCTGGTGGGTGATCACCCAAGGGTCCACGCCTGGCATATCGTCGGGCGACCAGGCGAAGACGTCCAGGTTGGCCTCCAAGCATTCGATTAATTCGCCTCTCTAGATCGTTTCTAGCTCGAACCCGATGGAGACGAATCTTCCGTTAACGTCCGTGATATGAACTAGTTCCAGTTCTTCCCCAGGAGTGGTCCTCGGGCAATACCTCTGGTCGAGCCGGTCCATCGGATTATCGGGCTTCTCGACGCATTCCGCGTCGACCAGCTGGCAGCAAATCTTCGGTTTCGCCGAATCACCCCTGACCTGCCCGATTCCTCCCGGGGTCTGGAACCTGATCGCCCGAGGAGGGTTGAGACCACAGCTCCAGCCGCGTTGAGGAGCAGGCAACCGATGATCCCATTATACACCGACCCAATCCTGAGCACCACAAACTCTATTGTCAACGTAATTGAGTTGGGTGGCTCTCCGAGCGTAACAGGGAGGCAGATTTCCCCCACGATGGGTGTTGAATGACCCGTGAAGCCTATCACTAGCCCAGAACATGGCTCTAGGTCTTCGACTCGCAGTCCCATCCTTTCAAGATTCGACATGAAGAGGATGTCGCACGAGCTGTCGGTGTCGACGAGTAGCCGTCTGATAATGGCAGTATCGATAATGGCGGAGACAACTAGTTCTTCGTTGTGCGATGGCTTCACCTTCTTTGCGTCCTCCCCAGATAAGTAAAGGGGCAGGGGAGAGCCTCCAGAGTCCCTGTCATTTGCCCTCGTGGGTCCAGACTGAGGCTTGCTTGGCCCCTTGGCACAGGGGGTGTGCCAGGTCGTCTCGATTTTTCCCAGACGATCGCGGGACGGCCCCGGTATAGATATCAACACCGCGGCTCTCCTGCTTCGAGGGGGACGTGGTCGCGTCATCACTGGTGTGGTTACTTAACGTAGGTATTTGTTCGGTTCCCACAGACGGCGCCAGATGTTTACGTGTGTTTTCTCACCGTTGGATCGTTGACCGATGGACGGATGGTCAACGTGGTCAAGTGGACACGTGGGACCCCCAGGTTCCGTCGAGTGTGTGATTGCTCGACAGGGGTAGCTTTGATCCTTACGCTAGCTTTTCAAAGGATAGCCTCGGCGTGTCGAGGGCGAGCTGGCTCGTTGGAGGGAGCACTCGGCCTCGATCAATAGGGTGCTGAGGGGTAGCCTTGGCACTACGGGATCAGCTTGGCCTTGGTAGACGAGGAAGCTCGTGGGGGCGAGCGGGCTCGTTGCTGGGAGCGCTCAGCCTCGGTCGAGGTGATGCTGAGGGGTAGCATCGGCGCCGAGGGATCTGCTTGGCCTGGACAGACCAGAAAGCTAGTCGGGGGGCGGACCTTGGTTCCAGCCAAGTCCCCTCCGATGCCTAAGTCAGAACGGATCTGGTAGGTGCTCGGAGGGACCAGTATGGCTCACAGGGAGGCCGATACGCGTATCCTCGGACCTTATGGGAGAGAATGAAAAGTGGAAAACAAGGCCTTTGAGTAGAATACCTTTGTCTCTTAGTTTTTGGGCTGAGATCCCCGTTCTCGGTTGTCTCTCGAGTCCCTTTATAGGGGTCATCCCTTGATCTCTCCCCCACCACGTCCATCTTCTCTGCCCCCATGATCCACCTCCTTGAAGGCGTTTGCATGCGCCATGGAGGTGGATTAATGGGGGCCCTTAATGGACATTAAGGGGGCGTGTTTTGGGGAGCGGTTAGCTCCCGCTGACGTGGGCTGAGGGGCGCACGTTCCGGTCGTGGTCGACCCGACTCCGAGTCCTTGTGAGGGCCTCGACGGTCGGCCCGAATTCCTCTTGGGGCACCCCTAGCTTCAAGTGTGAGCTTGGGCCGCTCGTTCTCGGGTGGTCTCAAAATGGTCATATCAGAACGCATATTTGTATTTCTTTTCTGATACATTGGAAAGCATTAGAAAGCACTAAAGCGTGCAGCAGACAGGTCTCGATCATGCGCCTTCCAAGAAGGAGGGGGCAGAGATTGTCATCTGAGCAATTCCTTGTTAACATCATATTTGTATTTTTGCAATAACTAATTTTTTTCCCTTAAACACCGTTGGAAAAGATTTAAATGCTCCAAAAAAACCCCCCAAGTAGCGTATCTCTGTGTATAACACCCGAACCATGCAATTTGATATTCTTGCGGAATAATCTATTATATAAATGAGTGAAGTTGGGCATGTTTGTCCCAGTCACTGGTTGACTGGGACAAACGATCGGTTCGGGTTGTGCCACCTCATCTCGGTAGGACCCAATGGGTGGAGGGTGAGATTTGGGGCTTGGTTTTGGATGGGGTTTTGGGGAATCAGTCTTTTTTTTTCACTTTTGCCCCCTTCTTTTTTTCGCATTATAACATATTCTTTTCTGCCTTTTAACTCCCGATGCTACTGACACACACCCACACTCTCTCTTCCTTACGGTTGTGCACGTACACAGCATCCTGTTCGTTGTGTTTTTTTCGCGACGTGCACTGTGTGCATGGGTTATTTCTAGTTATATAACAATCCTTCGATCACTTACGTACTTACTTAATCGATGGTGTTCGCTATATAAATATCTAAATATATTTAAAACGGTTGGTCCTACTCCTATGATTATCCTAGAACAAGTAATGCCATATCTTTTTTTTTTCATTTTTTCCTCCTTTTTTCGAATACAATGCTTAATTTTCTAAATAGAAAACAAAGATGCACTTACATTTGGTAGAAAATTTTCAAGGGTAATAACTTAAGACACCGCTACTGGTTCCTAAAAAGATCCGTAAGGTTCTTTTTTTATCACTTTGGTTAGTGGAAAAAGGAAAGAAAATGAAAGAAATTAAGAAGGAAAATGATTTTCCATTGTTTGGCTTAAAAGAAAAGTGAAAAGAAAAAGAAAATGAAGGAAAATAGTGGAAAATAAATAGTAAAACTTTTCTTTCAAGTTTTCCTCCTCTTGACCTAAGGAAAATGAGGGAAAAGAAAGCAAAACTAACTATTCTTACATTCATGCATTAGTGTTTATTAACAAATATAATTAGTTGATATTTTTAATGAATTAATGAATAATTCATGAATTTTTTCAAAAAGTTTTGAATGAATGTTTCAAAAAAATCACGAATCATTATCAAAATCTTACACATGAATTATTTAAAATTCGCAAATTTTTCCCGAAAATTTCAAAATAGTATGTGAATAATTCGTAATTTTTTTGAAAATCATGAATATTTAATATATTTTTATTCATAAACTTGTTCGAAAAATCAGCAAAAAATTCGTGAATTTTCGAAAAATTCGTGTAATTTTCATGTTTTGCTTTAAAAAATCACGCATTATGCACGATTTTTTTCTAATAGCTTGCAAATTATTTCCAACGTTTTCATATAATTTGTAAATTATTTATGTACTGTTTAATATCAAAATATTTATGAATCATGATATTTGTAGGGTTAGAAAATTATTCGATACAATTCGTAAATAATTTGCTAACTTTCTGAATTATTCAGAACAAATAACAAATTTTTAATTTATTATGAGACTAAAGTACCTCTTAAATTTTTTTAGCAAATTATTCATAAAGTTCGCAAAAACACCTCTTTGTTATAAACGGGCTTTTGGAGGCCCACATGTGTATTGGGTATCCACCCATTATGTAACACTACTTCTATAAATACAGGGCTACGGGGTTCCGTAGCCGCCAAGTTTACAACACATTATCAGCACGCTCAAAGCTGAGCCGAACCTCTGACGACGAACGAATCGCGACGGGAAAGGGCTTCCTTCACCGAACGTCGCTAGATCCGGCGGGTAGGATTTAGAGGTAACCTTCATCCCCTAGATCTAAATTTTTCATACGCATAATTATAGATTTGTGATTTTCTTTAATTAGATCTATCTCTTTTACTTAGATCTGAATGAAAAATCACATTTTTAATAATTAGTCTCTTTTCTAAAAAGAGTTTTTACATAATTTTGGATGAAAAATCAACCTTTTCATGCTAAAAATCATATTTTTACGGTAAAAACATTGATTCAAAGATTAAAAATTGTATTTTTACAATAAAAATCGAAATTTTCCTCCGTGATTCATGAATCTTGAGAAGATTTGGCACCCTAGTGCGCGTCCGACGCGCGCGCACTTCGTAAAGAACCGCCGCGCCCGACCTCATGCTAAAAAAAATCCTTTGATTTCCTATGCTAGTTCATTCTTGAGACATGCTTGTTCAATTTTCTTCTTTTTTTGTTGTTATACAGAAAGAGATGATCATTGGTTATGGTGTTTGAAAGACAATGTTGTTTCTAAATTACAGTGTTGATTACATCGAATTGTCATGTCTTTAATTTGATGTAGTGACCCCTGCATTATGGTTATTGTATGTGTAGACAACATATTCGTTTTGATGCCCTGGCATGCATGCATGAATGAGACTGATCAGATCACATATCATAAAGTTAATGGAATTGCTTTAGCCATAAAAATGCAAATTTCTTTGTTTAATTATGGACTTCAATTTCGTTCTGGTTTTTTTTACATTGGTTCTGTTGTTATAACCATGTCATCCCAACGCCAGCAGCCGCGTCCGACGCGGGCCCGCCCCCCTCCGTGCCTGACGCGCGACCCGTCGTCGTGCGTGTGCCCTACACGTGCATGCCCCGTCGCCGTGCGCCTGACGCGTGCTTGCGCACACTCCGCCATCGCGCGCCTAACGCGTGCACGTGTGTTTCCCAACACGTGCCTCGTCGCAACGAAACCCTAACTAGGGTTTTTCCGTTTTTTAATAAAAGGCTATTTTTAGAAATCAATTGGATTTACTGATCGATTTTTTCCCAAATAAATCTGATTAATTACATGCTTTATAAATCATCGCATTTTTCTTGGATTAATTGATTATTATACGTTTAATAATTAGGAAGATCATGCGACCGCTCTGTCGTTAGTTAACTAACCTAACGGTGTATGACGTTGCCCAGTGGTCCAATAATTATTAAACGAAAAAATTTCATTTCCATTATAAAATGCCTGTGATGATTACTTGCATGTGTTGATTGTCTGCAATGATATTAAATGCCTGCTGCATTTCTCTACGATGGGATGTTGTATATTTTTATTGCCACTAGCATGAATTTCAGCTTAAACACTACAAATGCATGTGTAGAAAATTATATGCATGCCGCATATTTAATTTTCTGTGATGAACATTTTATTTAGCATGCTAAAATTTATATGATATATTTTTAATGCATGTAGCATAAATATATGTCTGAGATGACATTATTTATATACCTGCAAAATATAAATAGCATGTGTATATGTTTCACTTCATGTTAGCTGAGCATATATTCTTAAGCTCACTTGCTTGATTTTTTTTCAATAATAATTTAGTTTATTTCAACTATTTTATTAAGCATAACTTTTAGCTTACAAGCTTCATATTATGTGTATGATAAATCATTAATTGTTGCATTTTGCACTCTTATATGATCATCCCTTACTCATACTCATGATTTGACGATATTTTATGACAACAAACCAATCATGATTTCAAAAAGTTTAACATCATATCCATTTTGATAAAATGAACCTGAAGTTCAAAATCAAATCAAAAGTCTACACCCTTTCACCCTAATAAAATAAAAATTAACAAATATGACGGATTATGCGAAAAACATTTATGCAATTTCTTTTAGAGATACGCATTTTGCGGTAAATAGATCTCTCAGACCTATGGTTTATGTAAACCAATATTGACACCAGCAGTTGTCATAACACCGCTAAACTCCTTTAGAGTAATCTCACTTTACAAGGTATGATTCTTTAATCTAACCTTAATTTTATGGGTACGCCCGAAGTCGTGTCTTAATAGATAAGTGAGAAATTATAAACTTCGTAGCCACGTATTTTTTCCCCTTGAGCATGATTCTATATCCACACAATACTTGAATGACTCAATAAAAAATGGCCTGCAGACCATAATTACGCATTCAAATCGACTTTTAAAAGTCTCCCATAAATTATAAAAGTGGAAATATAGAAACTAACTCATTTCCCTTGTATATGTCTATTTCGTAAGACCAATATTCATTCTTCCTTATAAATAACAATAAGGAAGATTGAAAACAGGGGAAGTCTTGAATAAAATAAGAAAGGGAAGATATGATATACCTCGACATGGAGTATACAATGGCAACCGAATATCGGACCAGAAGTTTTGATAAGACCCATAATGCTTTTTGCAACATGAATGGGCATTAACTTATGCCATATAAAATATATACATATCTAGTCTAAACGACGAAAGTCAATTGACCTTATGTATATTTAACTACTCCCCGAGGACAAATAAACGTTGAAAACAAATTTGATTTGTTGTCATAATATGAGTCTAAAATGAGCACAATTGTGGACTTATATATTCTAGAACACACATCATACTATGAAACTTGTTGCTGCAACAAAATTATCAGTAGTATTCTCTTGCAGTATACATGTGTTTAAATGCATCACCACAATATTTATTATTGATGTCATGCTTTTTACACATTTTATTTTAATATGAATGATTTGTCATCCTGAATACTCCTAAAATAAGGATGCCATTGACTCTCTTCACTTCCTCAAACGAATTTAAGATGATACACTATCATCATTGGAATAATGAGACCTTTAGGCCTCTTGAGAGTATTTGAGGGATAAAAGTGGACTCACACACTCCCTACATATGGCTGATGATGTACCTTAGAGTACTCATCCATATATCCTCTTAAAATGGTCATAATCAAAACCTTGTTATCCAACCACAATCGAGATTATTATTAATCACAACGGACATATTACCTTACTGGGATATTGGTTGGGCTTTTACTTACCCTCGTACCATCCTCAAAAAGCCGCAGTGGAACCTATTCATCGGGATTAACCATCCTGGATGAATATATTCCGAGGTCCTCAAACGGGGGAGGCATTGCTGCACATCTTATAGATCGTGCCTTGACGGGTTCATATCGGGTTCATATCCCCAGTTCTATGCTCAACTTTGTCGAAGTCGAGCTTATTGCGGATTTTTTGTGGATAACACTGGGAAATCAATTATATTTAACAACTGGAAGAAAATTGAACACCCTGAAGTTCTGTGTTCACACCCAGAAATGGGTTATATGTAAATCATTAAAATGATTAAAACGGATTACTTATCCATTAAAAATCCAGTTGTAGGTGACCATGCGTGAACATGCAATTACAATGCAAACCATCAAAATGCCTCCTTAGAACCTATTTATATGAGCCTGATCACCTTATATAAACAGTTTCTGAGAACCCCTAACGGGGGAAGTGTTTAGAGCACATATTATCGATGGAGCCATGATGAGTATACATTCCCATATCACCACTATGGACCATCAGAACACAGAACTATTTATCAGAAGTAATTACCCCTGATAAATTGATTCTGAGCACTCTGAACAGGGGAAGCATTTAAAATCACTTCTCCTAAGACGTGCATTGACGACCCCTCTTTTAAAGACTTGATGTGATCCTGAAGATCCTTCATAACCTTAATTCCCCAGTATTAGGTTTAACAAAAATACTATAATCATCCATGAGCCTGAAGCTCAATTTGACCATTTAAAACATTAATACCTATGATCTGATTATCATGAATAGTGATGAGATCCTGAAGATCCACACTTATGAAACTGTTAAACAGTTATCAGACATAGCTACTGACAATATACATATTATCAAATTCACACATCCTTACTACTAAAAATCCAGCTAGGATTGACATACCAAATATAATGGATGCAATCCACCAGTAGCACAAGTGGATATCCTCAATGGATGAGAGGACATACCACGAGGCTCCAAAGCGAGAAATAACCCATTGAGACCCTAAAACAATACCACCACAGGAAAGTGAGCTCATCTCCATATCCTCTCCCTTTCCAGAACCTCCAGAAGAGATGAATCTGGAATAAATTGAATAATGTACGTAATGGAGAGGTATTTGGATAAAACACACTTGTCGACAATTACTCACATTCCATTTTGCCATAGATATCGTTCACAATCTCTGTTTCCTGAAGCAAACGCAGAAATTTGGCCATATTATGTGGAACGAGGTAATAATAAGTTGAGTTGGACTCACTTATGAAAAGTGAAGTGTTTGGACCCGACGTCCTGATATCAAAAGATATCAAACCTGTGGGTTACCGAGTATTATATAAATAAATAAAATCGTATGTTATAAGCAAAACGCTATAGCTTAGAGGTTTATTTCGTAGAAACCAGGAAGTAACTATGTAATATGAGCTTAACTCACTTACAAAATTATTTAAACTGATGCATCAGGCTCCCTGGTCATGGTTGCAAAAACCATGTGATTGGCAAAGATAATTTTAGGCTATGTTGCTATGGATGATGTGACAACATACCCTTATGAATAATCATCCTGAAGATGAAACCATCATCCTGAAGATGAATAATCATCCCGAAGAAGAAACCATCATCCTGAAGATGAATAATCATCTTGAAGATGAAACCATCATCCTGAAGATGAATAATCATCCTGAAGATGAAACCATCATCCTGAGGATGAATAATCATCCTGAAGATGAATAATCATCCTGAAGATGAAACCATCATCCAGAAGATGAATAATCATCCAGCAGATGAATAATCATCCAGCAGATAAATTATCATCCAGTTGATGAAGAAACATAGATAATTGCAATCCACTAATACACCAACTGGTTGTATGGATGCACATTAAGACCCTTTCCGTTCGCTGGAAGAGGGGAAGGATATCCTAGGTCCTGAAGTGCCTTACTCAAGTGTCTTTTGTACACTCCTTTATCTGGCCAACTGCACGCGACTTTAGAAAGCATTGGCAGTAAACCCTTTAACCAGATACAGTGCAGCGCCTGTAGCGCACCAATGGACCAGAGATATGTATCTTCTGCGCTACCTCCAAGGGTCAAGGATCATCCAACATGTTAAATGTGTTTACAGATACAGGTTACAGATCATCACGATGACTACAACAAAGGAACGACCAACTCCTGGAGACCAGCAAAGCATGCTTCCAAGGCAACATCAATCTCATCATCCCGAGAGGCTCATCGATCCAAGAAGAAAATTATAAGTACGCACAGCCAGGTCCTGCAGTACCGCACAGACACAGTGATGACTGGGTCAGAGACGTAATGCTACCTACCGAGTCTGCAGACCACTCTTCTTCAGAAGAGCTTCCTCAGATTCAGTAGCTGCCATAGATGAGTGATACTTGTATAGATGTGTGATGTCTTGTATAGATGAGTGATGCCTTGTACTTTGTACTTATTATCAGAACATTGTAAGAGATTGATGTATAGTTGCCTAGGAGATCTGCAAGCCTGCAGCTTGTACAGATCTGGAGGGAGTCAAATATAGTGTTGTACTCTTTTTCCTTAGATATTGGTTTTTCTCAATGGGTTTTTCATAGCTAAAGGTTTTAACGAGGCAACCTCATTAACTCTGGATCCAGATGTATCCACCCCTAACTACTTCCACTAATCAGGGGAAGTTATGGAAAACTATACTCTTTTTCCTTGGCTTTTAGTTTTTCCCAATGGGTTTTCCATAGCTAAAGGTTTTAACGAGGCAGTTATCCCTAACTTAGGATCCAGAAGTATCCACCTCTGATGATATCCATCGATCAGGGGAAGTTATAGAGACTTGTACTCTTTTCCTTTAGGCACTGGTTTTTCCCACTGGGTTTTCCATGGCAAATGTTTTAACGAGGCAAGAACTCTTAACTTAGGATCCAGAAGTATCCATACCCCCATAGTCAGATAAGCTCTGCGAACCCTGAAGCGCTCATTACGACTTACAACAATGGATGGATAATGGGAAGTGTTATAAACGGGCTTTTGGAGGCTCACCTGTGTATTGGGTATCCACCCATTATGTAACCCTACTTCTATAAATACAGGGCTACAGGATTCCGTAGCCGACAAGTTTACAACACTCTCAAATTATTTAGCAAAAACACCTCTTAATTTTTTTTCATTTTGAATTAATTACATAATGAAAGAAATTTCTAAATTTTCCTTTCAACTTTCTTCAAAATTTTCTTTGGTAAACAAACATGAGAAAAAATGTCATTTCATTTTCATTTTCTTTTTCTTTCTTTTTCTTTTTCATTTCACTTTTCTTTCGTACATTTTCTCTCAATCGAAACACACCCTAAAATGCCATTTCATTTAATGCTCTTGAGCCGGGAAATTACGACACCATGTTAAATTTTAATTGTTTTATGACTAAAATGCCATTTACTATTTTTCTTCCTCACCCAAAACCATGGAAAAATTATATTGAAAATAAAGAAGGGCCGAAAAGCACAGGCAACCACATCTCCACTAATTCACTCATCAGTCATTACCATAACCCTCTTCTTCAAAGATATCAACAGAAACACCTCCACCACCTCCACCTCGGCCTCCACATTCCCCAACATCACCTTCATTCCCGATAGCCACCACTACAATTCTAACTGCCTCGCATAGCAAGAAGTAGAGGAGGAAGAAGGAGGTGGATGAGGAGAGAGATAGATAAGTGCATGTGGTGGCATATGGCGTAGTGCGGTGGCAGCGTAGGCGACCGCAGGTGGCAAAGGGCGTAGGAATGTTTTGAGTTATCGCCCCAAAATTTTACAGAGACTCTTAGAAACATATCAGTTCAAAACAGCAAGTACTAAACGGGTATTTTTAAAATCAAGCATGCTAAGGAAATTCTGAACACATCATATCCCCACAGGTATGTGGACAGGATAGCATGTGTCCAGATGATTCACACTGATTTCAAAGAGAGACTCTTGACATCCTCAGCAGGGAAACAAGCTAAGAGTGTATGGGAGTTGGATGTCGAAGTTGCCTAGAAACCACATGGATGAAGACAAGAGGGGGAGAGATCTGCAAGGCATTCGTTTTCTCGTGTTCAAGACAAGGAAATGGTGGGACAAAAGAAGAGAGAAATTCAAGGTGACAGGTCAGCGGATAGCAATCCAAAGAAAGCCACTGGATGGCAAATTATGTGTGTGTGGATCCTCAGGGCTCGATGTGAGAGATAACATCAGCGCCCACGTTGGACGCTCTTGGATCCTTTGGCATCAAGAGTTGGCTGTACTGAGCTGTCAACCCTTCTAAACACCCAAACTGCGCTACGTGGTAAAGAAAAACTGAGCTACAAGGATTTGGGTCCGGAGCCCAGTTAGGTTGGTGCCTAATTAATCTAACTTTATTAATTTGAGTCTAATAAATTATCCTAATGTTAATATGATACCAAGGTGCCATTGGTGATACTTTGGCGCTCTTATCAGCTTTTGGATCTCATCCTACAGTTGATATTGAATCCTTTAAGGAGTAGCGCTCTGAGGGTGGCAGCCTATACAAAGTGGTCTCACATTTCTCCCTAAACTCCAATAAACATCATGTAGGGTCCCTCTCGGGGGATATGCAACTTGAACACTAATTTTAGTTAATAAGCTAACAACAAACCAATTCTCAATGAGACGCTGTGGAATATTAATATAAAGTGATATGAGAAAGAATGTCCAAACCAAAGAAGTGCAAACACAAACACAGCAATGTATCCTAGTCCAGTCTCCGCGACCTGCACCAGCTCACAAGCTCCCCGCTTGAGGATTTCCACTAAAACTCTCTTGGAAACCGCAAAAGAAAGAACCCCGCAACTTGACAAACACCGTTGCCAATTATGAAACCACGTTGAGATTGGAAACCACTCTCTAAACCGAGAGCAAACAACATCTCAAAACATCGTGGCAAACTTGAGAGCAAAGCTTACAATTTCTAATATAGGCTTCAAAGATTTGTGCACTTGAATATAGAATTGGCTATGGGAGAGGGTTTCTATTCTATAAGAGTTGGGTAATGGAGAATATAAATTAGGGCGTTTGGCTCTAGAAAGATAAGAATTCAAAGCATAATGATTTTGGTCAAAGTTGGGATTTCCTTTTGTTTTTTCTTTCTTTCTTATTCTCTAAACATCTAGAAATATGCCAACGAGCAATTGCTCTGATGGCATTCTCTTTCCATCCCTCCTGGAAGGCACGTGATCGAGACCCAACGTGCGCTTTAATACTTTCCGATGTATCAAAAAACATCTGAGAAATATCTCATATTTATATATGAGAAATCCTAATAAATTAGATTACCAAAAAAATTCCTTCCAACGACTAAAAAGGGCTAGTTTTTGTCCAGTGGATAGTTGATTAGTTGATTAATAAAACTTCATTGTCGACTAATAGTTCACAAATGAACTGACCGAAAAATACTATTAGTCGACAAATGGTTCTTCATCAATCAACTAAACCGATCTAGCCGGAGTTTCTGTCTTATATTAGTCGGCTAATGGTACTTCATTTGTCGATTAGTAAAGTCTTATTATTCGACTAATGATTCTTTATTTGTCAACTAATAGCTCAAATACTAGATAGTTGATTTTTGATATGCTATTCGACTAATGCCCTACATAATTGGTCAGGACTTGTATGCTTCTAATTTCACTTCTTCAGTATGAAACCTATGGTTTTGATAAGAGGTAAGTCCAAAGTAAATCTAAATATTTTCTATGGTTTCATGTGTGTATGAGTTGTATCTTCAAGACTTTACAAATAATTTAAGCCAAGAAAGTGAAAAAACACATCAATTTACATAATATACACTTGTCAGATTTATTGATGTAGTCCTTTTGCTTCATGTCCTTGTCATAAATCTCATCGTTCATTCTTCTTGCCTTGTTGATGTTTGCTAGCATCCAAGTCATTATCATCCAATCATAAGGTTATGGGTCAAGGCTTAAGGTATACTCACCAAATAGCTGCACAAAAACGCATTAGTGCAAGTATAATGTTTGCTCATCATCAAAACATATATTGGTGGATTCCAATATCCAAAATTCTCTCCCTTTTGATGATGATGCACATTTATGTCTCAAAATCATAAAGTCAAAATATTTAAACAAATTTAAATTATATTTCCTCTAAGTTTAAGCATACCCCTCCGAATTGATGCTTCCCTTGATTTTGATGCTTCTTGGAATTTCTCCTCCTTTGGCATTACCAAAAAGAAGGGAGTGACACCAAATGTTGGTATCATGGTAAGGTTCTTGTGAGCCCCATCAATTGGGATAACGAATAAGTATGCTTTCCCTGTTCATGTGGGTTTTTGAAAAAGATAAACTTTATGATTTGGTATCCTTTTCATTTTGGGTCCACGGTGTTAGTTATTAGGAACCTAAATCCATTTAGGATTTGATTTTCAATAGTGCATATATAAATAATTCTTTGAATGAAATACATTACTCATAAAATGGTCACCATATGCATTCTTATTGTATTCACATGCATCTTTTGGGATCCACATCGAAATCATATTCTTCTTAACATGTGGTTTGTCAAAATGATTATTTTGATGCATTTTATGTGAATAACTTGCATGTGTATTATATATAGGCATGATTTCGTTTTGTTTGTTTGACATGCTACTTGTTAGTAACATGTTTATTTTGACTATTATAACATAGTCCTAGTTTAGAATTAGAAATGTGCGGATATGAGAGAATTTTGTTTAAATTCTCTTTTTCTTTGTTGAATTTGTTAACATTCTTGGTAAGTTCATTATATTTTAATTTAATTTAAGAAACATTCTTGTTAAATTCTTCTATTCTAACATTAAAAAATTTACATTTATTCGTAAGCAAAGAATTTTCTTCATTTAGGTTTTTATTTTCAACAATTAATTTATCATTAATTAAGCATCATCTAATTTAGACAAACAAATTCCATGCTCATCATTTAATAGATCACGTTCATTTTTAATGATTTAAACATGTAACGGCTTGTATTTTTAGGCGTGTTTGATTGCTATGCATGTATTTATTTCAGTTGCCCGAGTGTTTTATCCGAGTGTTCTTTTCTACGTGTCGACGCGAGCATGCTGCTGATTTAATTTTCACCATAGCATCTTGCCCTAATTATCTCATAGTGTCTGTGGCCCCTTCCATCAGCTATAGGAAACATGGCATCACGTTCACATTTTAACTTTTTTTTTAAAACATTTCGTAACCCAGGTTCATTCCCCTTGCTTAAGTCAACAAATCAATTAATTCACGTATTAATGAAAACCTAACCTATTGACTAATCTTAGACCGTGTCCCCTGCCATTTCTTCTTAAGGATAATCCATCGTCTTCTGCAAAACAAATTTCCCACATTCTATTCAGTATTCCCAAATCAATTCAGATTCCAAATCCACACCACAATCAAACCCAAATTCAAACAAAATCGAAATCAAATCCCAAAATTGAAACCAAAAATCAGAAATTAGAGAGAGGAGAAACCCAAATCTAAAGTGATTTCAGATTCAATCAACCCCAAAATCCAATACAACACAACCCCCTCCTCTCTCACGTGCCTATTCCTCCTCCTAGCTGCACCCCAGACCGCCCCCAACCTCAGGCCAACGCCCCCCCATGTGTCGTGTGCGCCGTCGCAACGGCGCCACGACACCCCCTGCTCGACCCCGCGTCGCAGCCTTCCTTGCAGCACCGCACCCCAGGCTGCGCCCCTGCACCAGCCCAGGGCGTTGCTCCCCCTGCACCGCTGCCCGCCTATAGCCCTAGCTGCCCTTTGCCGCCTCCCTCCCTTGCCGTGAGCCTGCCTGCAAGGAGATAGAAAAGGAGAGAGAGGTAAGAAGCTGATGGTATAAAAAAGGGGGAAATAGAAAAGAATAGATCTGAATATAAAAGGAGATAGAAGAAGATATAAGGTAATACTCTTATTGGGTTTAATTTTAGTTATTAGGTTTGGGTACCATGCTATTGGGTTTTGGGTTTATGCCTATTGGGTTTTACATTATTGGGTTTGGGGTATTTTTGCCTATTGGGTATGAAGTGAGTTTGAGTATGGGTTTGGGTTTGAATTATTGCTATGGGGTATGGGTATTGGGTTTAAAACAAGCTATTGAGTATGGGTTTTAGTGGGTTTAAATGAATAAAGGTTAATGGGTTTTGGGTTCAAATGGATTTAAATTGAGTGTTGGGTTTGATTGGGTAAGTTGTTACTTATTGGGTTTTTGGGTTGGGTCTATTAAAGCTAAATGTTAGCATTAGGTTGTTAGTTTAATCGGTTATGATCGACTAGCTTATTATCGTATATTTAATGACTCATATAAGTCGCGTCTTTTTCATAAATTGCTTGGACACCCAAAATCGTCCTAGTCAAGCAAGTGTGCAAATTATTACCGTTTATTGCATTTTAATTGCATTTCGACTTGTAAATGAAAAACATAAACATGCAACATGTTCATCAATTAACCAATTAATTTTCTCGTTATGAAATAACTGAAATTGCTTGTACACACATATCATGCTTCACATTACACTTGCACACACATTGTTAGATTGGACACTAATGGAACATTTTGAAAATACTTGAGTTCGTGAATTCATGCACTTCTTGAATTTGTGAACTCGTGCAACTTAATTAGGCTGGCTCGTGTTCCAGCACAACATTTGGGGTGGGTTTAGGGTTGAGCGGCCACTAAGCGTGTGAAAGGGTCCCCCTTCAAGAGCACCACCCGTTTGCGGTGGGTAGCGTCAATCACGATTATACCCCCGTAAGAAGGCCTGACTCACTCACCACGTATTAAAGGCAAGAACCATATGCATGATAGAAAACATTTGCATGGAACCTGAATTATTTATTGTTACCTTACTCGCACATAGAATTGTCACGTTTTTAGTGCCTTCTTTAATTCTTTAGAACTGCCATGCTCCTAAGAGCTTTTACTTTAACTGTTTAAAATTGCCATGTATAACTGCGACTTTAGAACTATTATTATCATTTAATCTGTTTATTACTATTTTACACTTTGCATCGGGTCATCTCACTTTTATTTGTAGACCCTTGCTGACATACATTCATGTTTTTGGAATGTATGTTAGATCACGAGACTGAGTACCAGGACCAGGACCCGTTCGAGACGCCTGACCCGGAGAGCCAGGAGTTTGCCGTTGAGACTGAGCTGCTCCCTGCGGAGGACTAGAGACTCGTTGTGCTGTGGTTTCCAGATTTACTTTTAGTACCGTGTAGTAAGAGTACGTTTTGTGTTGTACTTTCCTTTGGCCATGCTGGGCCCTGTTGTTTTAATTTCATGTACGGACTTCTGGATGTGGCTTGTAATATTAATATTTTGTTGTTCTGAAATGCACGCAAGAATCCTGCAAGTTGTTATCACAGACGCTTAGTGAACTCGAGCTTCATCGCTCCAGTTCATGTGGACCTTTGTAACTCTCTCGCTCCTATCGCTTTTGGAAAGTTGGGCGTTACAAGTTTTAGTGGTGGCCCATACAGGTGATGCATCTGCGAAAATTCAGAACAATAAGAATGTTATTATTAGCCAAACATATAGAGTAATCACGTATACGGGATTAATTCGGGGTTTTCTTGTCTCATAATTGCAGGAAGACGTAATGCTCGACGTGGAGCCGGTGCCACCGGAGTCGGAGATGGTGGCATCCACCAGATACTTGGGGTCATGAGTGAGATGCTTTACGTTCAGCATCATCTGGTTGAGCAGGGACAGAAGGTTGCACCAGTTGCACCACCTCGCCCTCACTTTGAGCCTGGAGCCAGGCAATTTCGAGAGATGCACCCGAAGAGCTTCTCCATAAGAGAGGGTCCGCTAGCGGCCGAGGAGTGGCTTCGTAGCACTGCGGATGACTTGGATCTTGTCCGAGTCAATCCGAACGATTGGGTGGACTTAGCAAAGAAGCAGCTGACGGATAATGCCCTCAACTGGTGGGATGCAGAGGAGACCAGGCTGACCAAGCCTATTCCATTGGCTACCTTCCGTCAGAGGTTTGATGTCCAATATTTTTTGAAGGCTGCGAAGAGAGAGATGCAGCAACGCTTCATCAACTTCTAGCATGGCACCATGACTGTCGATGAGTACGAGGCCAAGTTTGCCATGCTGAGTCGCTTTGCCCCTACTCTGGTGATGGACCCAGAGGAATATGCCCACCGCTTCCTACAGGGTTAAGATCTGGACATTCAAGCTTCGATATCCTCGGTCACTTTTCCTACCCATGAGGAAGTCCTGGTGGCAGCGAGGAAGCACGAGCTGATCGTGAATCAGAAGAAGGCGTGTCAGGCGGGCAAGTGCCCGATGGAGCTGCAGAGGAGTGCACCCAGGCCCATGGTTCGTCCTTTTCAGACTACTCAGTTCAAGAGGCCAGCCGCACTCGTCCCCAACCAAGCTCAGCTGACTTGCAATTACTGCGGTAAGTCGGGACATGTGAAGAAGAATTGTAGGAGACTGCTGAACCAGTGCC
>JAULAV010006145.1:0-25002 GCA_030789695.1 Scilla litardierei
CCGTGCCACACCGCGGTTCCACACAGACCCACAGGCTCCACCGCCTCTAGCGCCACCCTGTCGCGGGGCAAGAAAATATTCTCAGCCAGCCTCGCCGCCACACCACCATCCTCAAACACGGACTCATCATCCCTCACTTTGAACGGCGCCCGATGAAGAGCCTCGTCAGGATAGCCCTCAACTTCGGCCCTCTTAGCCCTGAAACGGACAAGCGAGGCCTCACAGCTGGGGGCAGGCCGTTAAGAGGGTCGCTGGTTATTAGTACATCTATTGTTGTGGGGTGGAACTCGCGTACAATGAATTTGTATTATAGGGAACCAAGGGCACGGTGGTTATATTGATAAGAGGATTTAGGTAGGCTTTTTGACCAGTGATTAGTGGGGTGAAGAGGCTAAACTTGATGTCGAAACAGACCATGGAGTTGAATCCCGTCGGACGCGGCGGAGGAGGATCGGATGGCGGGAGCCGAAGGTGAATATCGGCCAAGAGACGAGCTACCCTGCACAACGAGCAACTCGTCAGAAAGGCCGGGTTGTGGTCCAACCCTTAGCCTCTCCGATGCCAAAGTCAGTGTCTGGACTTAAAGCGGGGGCAAGGCACGCAGGTCAGACTAAGGGTGTGTCGACCGTACGTGACGAGCTATGAGTGGGAGAACAAAGATATAGACGACCTTTGCTCTCGTGTGTGAATAATGGGATCGAGAGGGAATTTTCCAACCCCCTCACCGTCAGAAGTGAGGGGGTATTTATACCTGATGGGAGACAATTAGGTGGGTCTGATCTGGCATGCTGACTCGACATGTTGAGCTGGCCTGGCTGTCAGCGGAAGCTTCGGAAGAGGAAGTCAGGAACAGGAGTGTCAGCCTTGCTTTTGTCAGATGGCGCAACGGCCAGGGGCGCTTTTGTCAGGGTGCCAGGGCCGAACGCATTAAGTGTCAGGGGGCGCAGTGACCCGGGGGTGCTTTGTCAGATGGTCGAGCGGCGGTAGTGTCAGTCATGTCTTTATACCAGGTTGTTTGTCGTGCGTGATGAATCAAGGGTCCGGCGGTGCTATCCCCGGCGGAGGGGTTTGTGTGTGTCCGTCAGGTCGACCTGTTCGTGGTTTGTTCGGCCTGGCCGTGCACCTTTTCGGGTGCGGATCATGGACCACTGGCAGGGAGGGGTATGTTCGTGCCTCTGTCAGCGTCCGAGCGCATTGCCCCGGGCGGGCCGAGCGAGAGAGGTCATATGCCTCGGCCGGGAGAGGGGGCAGCGAGGTGCGCCCATTCCCATGTAGCCCCGGACCCACGGACCGTCGGTCCGTTGGGAAAGGGGTGAGTCAGTGAGGTATATTCGTGGTTCTAGGCGGGAGTCGGACTCCCACGATCTTTAGGTCGTAACATCTATGACTTCCTAACCCTTTCAAGAAGTCTAAATGAACTAAGGCAATCCCAATATATAGGAAGCCAAAGGAACCCATAAAACCAGCCAAAACCCCAAAGGGAAGAAATCTGCAACGACTAGATTTTAGCAGTTTACGGCAAGAATAGTCGACTGATGATCATTAGACAGTCGACTGATCAACGGCTAGAAAATATCCCAACGGCTATAATCTGAGCCAGGACAGTCGACTGTAGAAGACTACACAGGAGACTGTAAAACAGACAGTCGACTGTATATCCTTCATCAGGCGACTGCAGCAGGGATGGACAAGAAACAGAGAGCTGCACTTTTTCTCCAGATAAGCAGACAGGCGACTGATGTCAATAATACAGTCGACTGTCATATAGTCAGGCGACTGTAATTCCTTCATCAGTCGTCTGCTGAATAAGATGGAGAAAAGACAGAGAGAGATGCATATTTCGCACTTACGCCTTTCAGACGACTGATGGCCATTTCACAGACGACTGTAAAATATATAGGCGACTATAAAAACAGCAACAGGCGACTGTCGTGCACATTGGGATGAAGCCTAGAAAATGCAAGTAGCGCACAGGTGACTGTCGACCAATTCACAGGCGACTGTAAGAATACAGGCGACTGTAAATTGAACATCGGTCGACTGATGCGAAAAGCTCAAGATGAGTCAATAGAAAAGTTGACTTGAGATGTGCATCATAGTCGACTGTAGAAGGCTCGACAGGCGACTGGAAATCACCCAGTCGACTGTTAAACCTTTAGCAGGCAACTGCAGGAGAGCCAGAGACTCCAATTGAGTCTTTGGGCTAGATGAACCTATTGGGTTGGATTCTATGATAATCCTAAGGCTCACTAAGATGGTGAAATGCAAATGCATGAGAGTATGACCATCTATCAAGGCATTACAATAGACCTAGACTCAAAAAGAGAAATGCAAGTAAATGAAATTACTTGGATTACAAATTACATCTCCTAGAGTCTAAGTCTTCAAGCTCACTATACCTTGATGCTCCCCATCATCTCCAAGATTTGGCACTCCTTGATGAGCTTCCCTTCATCAAGATCCAAGCTTTGGCAATGCTCCTCTAGATGTCCATCCATCATCATGCTCCAAGCTTTGGCTTCATTAGATGATCTTCATGACTTCATCCAAGCTTGAGCACACCATCACTCTTGGAGGTATTGAAGATATTCCTTGTAATATCCTCCAAGCATTATGCTTTGTCTCATCAACATATAATCATTAAGATAAACTGAGACTAAAACATAAGAATGATTAGCACACTAACATAATGTATTGATCATCATCAAAACAACGTTAGTCTTGAAACCAAGAACTAACACCTCTCGTGTAGATTGGTTGTTGCACGAGAGCTGCCAAGGTGTTGCCATATGGATCCGTATGCCATGTGGAGTTGGGCTCTCGAGTGTTGATTTGGCCTTCACGTAAGGCATATGTTTCCACGCAGTGAAGATGTGACTCGATTGAGCAGATGTGTGTCACATGTATATGGCTCTTTAGACAGGTGAGTTTCACATGTGTCCCATTTCACATGGTGAAGTTGATGTGAATGTGTGTCCTCTTCCACACAGTTCAAGATGAGTCTGAATTGAGCAAAGTGAGCTCTCAAGTCGAGTATAGGATCGGCTTGAGGAGAAAGATGAACTGATCAAGTTGATCAGTCAAGGGATGACTATGTGAGACTATGTTTAAGGTGGAGATTGTGAGATATCAAACATAGTCCACATTGGCTAAACAAGGGGATTGAGGGAATATGGAATTGAATCTTCATTGGTATGTGGCCTTTTGGGGAGAGCCCAAGAACAAAACCATGAGGGGCCTTGTGAAGGACCCAAAGTGTACAATATCATACCAGTGTGGAGATTGATGAGTTGTGCATCCATATTTATACCCCCAACAAATGGTATAAGAGCCAGACCCCTAAGTTAGCCGATGTGGATTTGAGGCCCTCTCGTATAGAGTGGATGCTGCACGAGAGCTGCCAAAGTGGTGCCATATGGATCCGTATGCCATGTGAAGTTGGGCTTTCGAGTGCTGATTTGGCCTTCATATAAGGCATACATTTCCCACGCAGTGAAGATGTGACTTGATCGAGCTGATGTGTGTCACATGTATGTGACTCTTTAGACATGTGAGTTTCACATGTGTCCTCTTCCACATGGTGAAGTTGATGTGAACGTGTGTCCTCTTCCACACAGTTCAAGATGAGTCTGAATTAAGCAAAGTGACCTCTCAAGTCGAGTATGGGATCAGCTTGATGAGCAAGATGAACTGATCAAGTTGATCAGTCAAGGGGTGACTATGTGAGGCTATGTTTGAGGTGGAGATTGTGAGATATCAAACATAGTCCCACATTGGCTAGACAAGGGGATTGAGGGGGGAATAAATATGGAATTGAATCTTCATTGGTATAATACCTTTAGGGAAGAGCCCAAGAACAAAACCATGAGGGGCCTTGTGAAGGACCCAAAGTAGACAATATCATACAACCGTGGAGATTGATGAGTTGTGCGCCCTTATTTAGATATATGTCTTTATTGCTCATCAAAAGACGAAGGTTTTCCCTTTTAAGTTAGATCATATTTTATGATTGATTAGACATATATCCAGAGAGAGAACAATTGTTGCAAGTGGGCAAGCCTTGACAGTTAGTCTCATCATTTTTTTTTCTTTATTGGATTTTATTGCTAGGAAGAAGCAGCAGCTAAGTTTCTTATCATGAATAAAAAGAAGAAGAAAACGAATGATGACGATAAACTAAATGATAATTCAGAAGACAATCTTGTTCTATGTAATAATAAAAAAGAAAATTTATGTTTTAACTAACAAAAGGACATCACATTATGTGGCTTCATCTGATTTAATGTGTAAATTTGACTATTATAAAGAGTTGGTTGTATTTTTCTAAATAGTTAAGATTTAGGAGTATATACTAAAAAAAGTTTTCTTTTAAAATACCTCCAATCCTCATTATCTTTCAGCACTAAATTTTATTTATTAATTACCCCTCTAAATGACATCTGATTAAGATTTCCCCTGCCTGTCCCAACTTGACCTGCTTAATAAAGAAAAGAAAATATTTGAGAGCATCACTTAGCCTGATCATATTGGAAAGGCCCATTGTTATTGATCGAAATTAAGGCCCAATCTGAAATTGGACCAAAAAAGGCATTCGACTCATTGGGCTATTTTTGTCTGTAATAGAAACTTTATATTCATTTAAAGCTGAGGGAATTACAGTACAGGGTTTAAGGGAGGTTTTGAGTCTTGAACCGCCCTCTTCTTTTAGCATGAAAATTGCAATCTCTGTGTGTCCAAAAAAAAATTGCAATCTCCCATTAATCTTTTTTTTCCCTTTTTTTTCTCTTTTTTTGCTCCAGGGGTTCTTGCTGGAATTAGGGGTTTGATCTTGTTTCTGCGGTTCTCTTCTCTCTCTTTGTCCGAAGGTTTGTCAATTCCCCACCCTCATTTTAGTTTAGTTAGCGAAATCATTTTTTACAAAATAAGTTTTTATTTGATTTCAGTTTACAACCCATTTAGGGTTTTCACTTGTTTCATCGATTTCTAATCTTGTCACCAGGGTTGTAATCTGTTCTACGAAATTTCTGCTTATTCTATCATCAAGGGTTTCTAAATGGGCACTCAATTTCAATCCCAGCGCAGCGATGATGCCATCATCATCTCTCCCCAAATCCGTGCCAGCCAACAAGAACTCAACCTTCCCATTTCAAGGAAACGGAGGATTTCAGTTGAACCCCCCTCAAATCCCGTAAACCCAAATAATCCTCTTAAAGGGCTCAGTTGTTTGTTCTTCAAGACCCGATTGTGCGCGAAATTTATGTCCGGGAGATGCACAAATGGGCATAATTGTAACTTTGCGCACGGGTCCGAAGAACTCCGCACGTATCTGCCTGATCGGCAGGAGATTGTCGCGAGAGCTGGTGTTGCGAGTGAAGGCCCAACGGTGCATAAGAGCCAGATATGCAAGAAGTTTTACCGGGGGGAGGTCTGTACTTATGGGGGGAGATGTGTTTTTATGCATGTAGAGCCTGGAATGCTTGGAGAGAACCTGAATGCAAGCAAGGGGAGTAGACCAGTGCCCGAGCTTGGGGATGAGTCGGGCAGCATCGTTGTTGTTGGTAACGGAAATGGGCATAACCAGAAGCCGAGCTTTTGGAAGACGAAGATGTGTTACAAGTGGGAGTCTTTCGGGTATTGCCCGTTTGGAGAGAGATGCCATTTTGCACATGGGCATGCAGGTATTGCTACCGTTTGTCTTCTAAGCTATTGTGTTAAACAACTGGGTCTGTTTCTTTTCAATTCATGTACTGATGTGATTATTAGTGTATATCTTGAATCTGCAGTGAGTTGCGTTTGCATGAAATTTAGTCTTGAAATGGCTAATCTTTGTTTCAAATCTGCAATTTAGGGGAATTTAGCATATATCAAGAGCTAACATCTGTATAGCAGCAATTTGGCATTCCATGTGTTGTTGCAAAGCGTTTCATTTTTCTTCTTTTTAACTTCTTAGAAATTAAGCGAGTTGCAAGCAATTAATGACGATGTACTCGTTGAAAAAATATAATTGCGCCTATATCAATATTTCGATAAAAAATGTGAAGTAATCATTAAAAGAACATGTAGCATGCATCGTTATTTTGATCAAGGGCGTAACTAGAAATTTTTTTTACCCTGGGCGAAAATAAAGACAATATAAAGAATAATTTTTCAAAAATCCCAAAGCAAAAAAAAATTTAAACATCAACAGTATTTTGATTATATATCGATACTAACAACAAAATATTTAAAGGGAAAAGGTGATTTATATATTTTCATGTTTGGTTTAGATTATAAAGTCAAATTAATAAGAGTGCTTTGTTGGTCGTTCGGTTTACATCACCCTCTCTCTACCTCTCTCTTTATTTTTGACTTCTGATGTTTGTGTCCTTTTGTAAGTTTATTAAATGAGGAATTTTTTATTTATCCCATGAATGACTCTGTAGCAATACAAGAAGTGACCATATCATCACACCAACGATTACAAAATGCAAATAATTAACACATGCAAACAATTAATTGCGATGCATATGCTAATATGTATGTTATCGTTCTGAAAAATAGATCATCGAAGTATGCACATTACACCTTATTCCATATGCCTTCAATATGAACCTATGCATCTGCTAATATTTATGAAGACACATGTATATCTGCTTGATTTTAAATTTAAATTTAATATAGATGCCAATAATGTTGTTTGTGGTTAATTTAAAATTAGTTTAAATGCCTTCTGGTTAACGAAAGAAGGTTATCTATTATATATGCCAATAATGACGAAACAATTAACCAGTATGGAAAGAATGAAAAAAAAATAGTCATATTTGCATTTGCATTTCTACAAACTATATCGTATATTAAAGCATCTGCTATGAAGACACAACATCTGATCAAGGAGAACTATTTTGTTGAGGTCCGCATTTAATATTACAACCTATGCATCTGCTAATATGTATGACTCACACCTGATCATAGAAAACTATTTTTGTTTTTCAAGAGACCAGACTTTTTTTTTTTTTGGTTTTTCTTGCCCTGGGCAGTTGCCCTGGGCAAGTTGCAGGTGGTTCCGCCCCTGATGTTGATTGTGACTCAATCATCTAGTATATATAGGCCATATTCCCCTTGGTGATTTTTCGAAGCTAACAAACCTAATTATGCCAAAATATAATATTATACGACTTCTGTTGTACAATTTGTCTTCAGTGAACATACGTTAATTCCCGTAAATTTTGTGCATCATGGATTGTTATCTGGCCAGTTATCTTAAACCTTGCTGATATTTATGCTGACCGGCCAGTTCTGATGTAGTGTTGTGTGCTTCATCCGAATTGCCTTACTGTTGCTCCATTTCTAAAGGTGTCAATTAAATTCTCGTCCCAAAGTTTGAACCTCTTAAATGCTTGTTCTTTCGGCAGCATACAGAGGATGCTAGTAATTAAACTTGTAGTTGAAATATATGTTCCTGAGACCACATTGTTAAATGTCTGGTCTTCTGATGTTGTGTTTTTACGTGTAGAGCTGAAGGAGTTCAGAAACCCTATGGAGTTGGGTAGCGCAAATAATAGTCTTCAGCCCATGAAGGGAGGCTCATTGAGCACAGCAACGCCGTGCGTTGAGCATCAGACCAAGGGGTTTCTGAAGTGGGAGGGGCTTCAGAAGGTAAGCCACATCTATGCAGATTGGATCGACAACATGCCACTTCGCATCTGCAGGTCACCGTCCAAAGCTGGCACTTGAGCACTGAGGGTTCTTCGAGCTTTGATCAGACGACAGTAGCAAACATTGGAAGGCTACATTGTTAATATGCGGATAGGTTTACGGTTTGCTGTCCAAGCAGTGAACATGTATTTTTGTTCAGCTGCTGGATCCCTGCTTTGTTTCCTGTATAGAAAGTTAAAGAGGCTGCTGAGTTCCTATTTTGTCATGAATGTCTTTGATGGCTCAATACCAAATATTTGAGTTTGGATTATAAAGACAGGCAAAGATCGTCTCGTTTTGATACAACCATTTTGAAGGCCCAGAGGAGTCAAGTCAACCATGACTAGTCAACCTACCTGCTACGGCCTTGGGTTTTGACTCATAGGCGGGCCGTGCTTATCCACCCAAGACGAAGGCCCAAGAGACTGCCCACTTTTCGTAGTGGAGAAAGTCGCTCCCCAAATCGAGGGAGCACTTGCCAATTATGGCAGCTACCTTCATGGTCACCACTCGCCAATTATGGTAGCCACCTTCAAGGCCATCATTTGCCAATCATGGCCTATCTTGATGGCAGTCATCTCCTCATCAAATGGGCGCAATTAGTGGGGGTCAACATTTCCTCATTTGCACGTCCCCATGAATGACGTCCATAAGGTCTGATCATGACTCATGACAACATGGGGATGACTCGCCTATATGAAGGGAGGAGATGCATCATCTCAAGGGACGGACCTCCGAGATCTACAATGGAGGTATCATATACAAATCCACACACCTTCCACATTAAAGGTTTCTCCTCCATAGCTCGGCTCGAGGATTCGCTCTTGGTCTCTCCGTGAACCAAGCTAGATCCCACCGAGTATCCTTCAGACTAGATTTGACTTTGGTATCGGAGGGGACCCAGTCGGATCCAAGGTCCGACCCCCCCCCCCCCCCCCCCCCCCGACGAGTTCTTCATTTTGCAGAGCGTAGGAGATGTCACTACCGCCGAATCTTTCCTTCGGCGACCCATCGCTAAGATTCGAACGCCCTCATGCTGGAGCCCGTTCGTCTGACCGATCCCGGAGGTTGTCGTCCTGCCGAGTCTACCACTCGGAACACCGAAGCACGGATCTGCGCCTTCCTGCTCGGGTGAACGCATCACCGATCGACCCCAAAGGTCACCTCCGTCTCACGTGACATCGACGACATCCGGACCTCCAGACTATCAACCAGTGGTGAGAAAACAACCCGAAACATCTGGCGCCGTCTGTGGAAACGAGTTAACACACATGTCATCAACCACACCGACAATGGTTCATTCTGCTAAATCAAAGGCCCGAAAGGCCAGGAGATGAGGAGTACACCCGAAACCTCAGGTGAAGCAGAGCAAGTGGTTCGGCACCACCAGAAGGTCCTACTCAGGCCAAATTGTCCCTCCACCCGCCAAAGAGTGGCTCATCCTATTCTGAACCCCCTTCATCTTCCTCTCCACAATAAGCTATCACCAGATCTCATACCCAAACTCGAATTCGATGTGGGATCCATTAGCACGTACTGGGGGCTCGCCGGTCGGGGTCGTCATCGTCCCGGCGACAATGTTTTCGACGGCGGTGATGCTCCAAATCACCAATCCTACGATATTACGATTCGCATTGTCGGAGATTACAAAGAATTTCTGCTCGACGATCATGTGTCTCGCTCCACCTTACCTCTCCTTCATGATCTACGGTATCAACATCTCTAATTGTCGCCTCTTCCAGGTTCCAGGAGCCCAGATCCGATGACCTCGTTGATTCTGTTACCAGATTTGGATCTTCCGGATCGGGATCCACGCTTGAATCCAACCAACAGATCCCTTATCGGATCCAGGTCCACTTCACCTGCCAGGAGATCCAAGGCCCACTATGCATCCTGCTAACGGGCAACCTCCACCAGCTAAGCGACCTCTACGTTGCGGCCATCAAGGATCCGAACAACGGGTTCAACCACAACATTGTAGGCTGCATCATCCCCCACCACGAGTACCGGGCGGGGCTTTACGGGAAGACGCACCCCTACTGGTATGACACCGTGCCTGGCTGGTGGTCATGGGTCCAGACGCGATCAAAGCCGTACTGATGGATCCGCCCTTGTTCGACAACCCCGGATTCAGACCGATTGTGAAGCAGCCATTTGGTGAGGACCCACCGGCGATCAACAGGGAGGTTTGGACAAAGAGGTGGAAGTTGTCCAGAGTTCAAGCCCGAGACTTGGCTATTCCTTTACGATTTTGATCTCCGGCTCATGCATGGGGTTTATAGGGCCTCGTCACCAGGAGGGATGAATTTAGTTCCATGGCCATTCGACGGTGCTTTCCCTGCACATGCGCTCAAGTTCCATTTGCCCAACGGTACAACCTATTCATCGCCCCAATTCGTGGGTGACAGACAAACACCAACCCAATTTGTCGAAAGCTGACTTGCTCCATGCATTTTACTTTGGCCGTCCGATCATTGATCATCCTCGTCGGCGTCAGGGTAGTGGGCTAGCCAACCTCTCCTTGGGTGCATCGTCCTCATCCTCATTCTTAGTGGGATCGCCCGTGTCTCGAGATGCCACCGCTCCCCGGCCAGCCAGGGGGATCGCTGGAGACACAAGATCCAACCTCAACAAGCGATTGGAGAGCTTCTTCAATCTCGGTGCCTCATTCAATGGATCGAAAAAATGGGAGGGCGTCTGCCATGGCAAGGCTGACATTGGTCTCGTTCTTCTTGCTGAGGGGCTAAAGGTCTCTCACACCCAACCGGCCTTCCATTGAACTCCCTTCTCCGAGCCCCTCTGCCGGACAGGCCGAGCTCGAGCCTTCCGACCCAGTCAGCCAGCAAAACCCACCAGATGCTGCCCTTCTTCTCTGAATAGATCACTGAGCATGTTTTGGGGGGCTTAGCCTGCCTCCACCGAGCTAGGAGCTCTAGCAATCTTCCCTTTCTTGCCAAGCATCCTTGCCATGCTTCAATCTGAGCTCGCCGAGACACTCCCCGAACTCACCATGCTCAATCGATGTCCGGGCTCCCGAGCCTCATCCGAGCCCCGTCGGCTCTACCCCGATCCGAGCTATTCCCTGCTTCGTCCGAGCGTCCTCAGCCTCTACAGACAAATGCTGATATCCCAGCAAGCCCAGAAGGTGCCTGATGAAATGATTGAAAGAGATGTGCTCACGTATAACACCGTTATTTCGGCACACGCTATATTGGGTCAGATGCGGGAAGCAAAGTGCATTCTTCGAACTAATGCCAAATAAAACCATCGTCTCTTTGACCGAGATCAGTGGTGGACACTTGGCCTCTGTCTGAGCTCGAGCTCGATGATAACAATCCCTACCGAGCCGAAGCCTTATGTCAGAACTCCTCCTGCCAAGGCACGAACCTCTGAGCCTGGACCATCTGTCACTTCTCTTTCAGCCGAATGCCCCTCCAACATCAACCGCTTAAGTTCCACGAACATCGCATCATCAACAGTTGCCGGACCTCGGAGATGACATCGCCATGGCTTCAACTGCGACTATAAAGGAGGTACTGAACACGACATGGACGATACCGAGGGTGAAGCTAGAGTAACTATGGCATCCTTGGAGGAGGATGCTCGATCACCATCGGGTTGAGGCCTACGGTCGTGACAGGATTAGGGCAGGTAGTGGGCAGCAAGCAACGGGAAAAGAGGAACAGACCCAGGCAAAGATCGGAGGGAGGCGTTACCAACCTGTCAGCCCAGTGTCTTGCAGCAAGGGAGCGAAGGGAAGCTTCTTCTCTAAAATAAGAGACAATCTTGTAGCTGAAGACGAACAAATACTAGAGCTGGAGATCAGCAAAGGGCATCCATACCGAGCATGTCAAGCCTCCGTACCAAGGTATACCAGTCCATGCCGACCCCACCAGGAGGAGGCCGACCAGCCGAGGCTCTCTCCGCTTGTAACGACTGGTTTTCATGTATTTGGATTATCTATATTATATATATATGTTTTGGTGGATTTTCTCCTTATGTGTGGTTTTCGTCTCCGTAGCTTTCGTTTTCGATCGTTTCGTCGTGATTTCCTAGCTTCTTCCTTAGAATCGTTGATCTTGGAGTAAGTCACTCGTGACGAGCTTCATATCGCTCATATCTTAGAGATAGGTTGATCCTAGAAGCTATAGAAATCTTCCCGAAGCTCCGCGCTTCGATTCGGCACTTTTAGTGCACTTTAGTTGGTTCAAGAAGGGGGACCAACCGACTAGATTGAGATCTAGTCGGTCAGGAACTCTACTGGAACCGACTAGTTCATTGAATCTAATGTACATGAGTTACTGTTTACTTTTAGTCTGTCTAAGAACAACCACCGACCGACTAGATGTGAAACTAGTCGGTCAGAACTTGCTCTCAGACCGACTAGTTCCTTCAATCAATTTTACCTAAGTTACTGTTTATCGTTAGTCGGTCTAAGAACAACCACCGACCGACTAGGTTGCAAACTAGTCGGTCAGCCATTGTTCTTTAACCGACTAATTCATTGACCATTTTGTCGACCAGAGTTACTGTTTGGTTTTAGTCGGTCACAGTTGGTCGACCGACCGACTAGTTGTTGAACTAGTCGGTCAACAACCCTTCTTTGACCGACTAACTGCAGTCGTAAACCTAGGGTTTGCCCAGCCGCCGACTTTTCCTATTTAAACCCCCCCAAATATTTTTCTTTCTTCATTCATTTCTCCTGAGCCTCCTTCTTCCCCAAATCATCATCCATCTTCCCCTAGCCTTCCTCCTTCATCAAGAGCCCCTCTCCCTCTCCATTTAGGCCGGCCATCACCTCTAGGCCGCCGGAAAACCCCCAAAACCCCCCAAAATCTCATTTTCTCCAGATTTCTCCATCCATTCCAGATCTGAACCGTAGGTTTCCCGGATCGTTTCTTCCGTCGCCGTGCTTGCTCGGCATCGTTCTTCCGCTAACGATTCGGTAATAACTCGATCCTATAATATTCTCCTAACTCATTTGTGATTTTGTAAAACCCTAATAAAACTAGGTTGGATGTTGTTCTAATATTGTTTTGCCATGGCAGCGAACTCATCTCCGTAGTTAACATTTTGTGACGGCCTCGTTGATCGTCATCCTTGGTGCTAGGCAAGTGAAACTTGCCACGTAGGGTTTTGGGCCATGTCTTAGGCCATTTGCTTGTTGTAGGCGTGAAAGAGACTAGGCAATGAAATGATACTCGCCTAGGCACAATTTCAGGATCTAGCTTGACAACGAAGCTAAATCCGTCATTTATCATGTTGCATAATCTACCATGTCATGTTTCATTTCAATTAACGGTACGCAAATTAATTGTCATGTCATTGCATTCTTTAAATGTTCCCGTGATTGCGTAGCTCCGCTACACCTAGTGAATTGATTGAGGCTAGGCACCTGCTTTTAGCGGGCACAACCCTACGCCAAGTTGTGAACCTGAAAACAAGCTCTTGTGCGGGGCAACCCTGGCTCATTTACTGAGCATCGTGTGCAGGGACCCTGGCTTGTTTACGTGTGGGAGAGGTAAGGATTAAGCGGCCAATCAACTGGGAGTCTGCCCGATCAGCAACTTCAGTTGTAAGGCGTAAACTCTGGGTTCTGAGGTAGTGTTAAGCGGCCAATCAGTGTGAATGTCCAACAGTTCAGCTGTAAGGCGTAAACATCTACAAATAACTTGAAACGTGACTAGTGAAAAGATTGAGATCGCTAGTAGCTTGGCTACTCCTGTCATGCCATGATAATTGTTCTCTTGCACCTATTGTTACAACATGCCTTAATTGTGCTCTCATACCATAATTGCCATGTCATGCATACTATAACTGCTAGGTTGTTAGTTTACCTTATTTTCAGTTTCTTTGCCCAAGTCTTTTAGACTTGCTGACATGTGCCCCTTTACTCTTTTATGTGACACATGTTAGATCCTGAGCCTGAGAGTGCTGCGGTGGACGTGGTGTTTGCTGACGCTGAGTCAGAACCCGCGTTCATCGAGGAGTTTGAGGACACCGGAGACCACTCTTAGTGTCTTCACTGAGCTTACCTTTTATTAGACTGTTTTTGTTGTCGGTGCGTAGCACCAATACTCTATTTATGTTTGTCCTTGTTGGCCTTATTCTGGGCCTTTAGACTCTTTCTTTTAGCCTGGTGGCTTTTCTGGATGTTGAACTTAATTTTAAATGTTGGACAATTCTGAGATTTGAGATTTTATTTCTGTCTCTCTTGTGTTATTATCTTTGTTCTGTTCGTGGTTACATGGACCTGCATTTAATTTATTGACGCTTATCAGGCGTGTGGCTTCACAGCTCCACGTCTATGCGGACCTTCTCACGTCTCGCCTCCATTTTTGGGAAGCGGGGCGTGACAGGTTTTGTTGGTGGCCCATGCAGGTCATTTTTGTGTAACTGCGAATATCGGAATAACGATAATAATATTAGAATGTCCAATAAACTAAGTTCGACATCCGAGTCATAAGCTATGAGTCTAATCTGGTTCGTTTTCTGTGTCATTAGATGGCAGGAAGGTGATTTACCCGTGGTGGTGGTAGCACACCCCCTCATGATGAGGAGCCTGAGCGGGAGCCCACCAATAGGGAGATGATGCGGATGATGCTTCAGATGATGCAGGTGCAGCAGTGCATGCTCCTGCAAGTCCAGAATGCTCCAGTTGCTCGAGCTGCTCGGGCAATCCAGGATGCCCCTCGCTCCGAGCCGGGAGCGAAGCAATTTCGGGAGCTGGGTCCTGCTTATTTTGATGGGTCTGAGGGTCCTCTAGCTGCCGATGAGTGGATTTGGAACATTGAGGATAATTTGAAGATGGCGAAGATCGGCCCGGCTGGATGGGTTGATTTGGCGAAGAGGCAACTCAAGGATAATGCTCGGAACTGGTGGGATGCGGAAGAGAAGATGCTGGTGGAGCCGATAGCTTGGGCTACTTTTAAGTCCAGGTTTGATGAGGAATTCTTTCCAAAGGCTGCTAGGAAGGAGATGCTGCAGTGTTTTATTGAGCTGAAGCAAGGGAGCTTGACGGTAGACCAGTACCACCAAGAGTTCACTAGGCTGAGTCGGTTCGCATCGAAGATGGTGCAGGATGCTGATGAGAGGGCTCAGAGGTTCCTACAGGGACTTGCTTTGGAGCTTCAGAGTTTTGTGTCTTCCTATGATCTAGACTCTTATCAGAAGGTTCTGGTCGCTGCACCGAGGCATGAGCTGAACCTGAGTCAGAGGAGAGGACATGTTTCTGGTGTTGGGAAGAGGCCTATGGAGCAGGCCAGGGAGGTGGTTAGGCCTGGTTTCAAGCCTAATCATCCGGTGCAGTTCAAGAGGCCAGGAGGGCCTAATCAGAAGACTTGTCATTTCTGCGGCAAGCCTGGCCACATCAAGGATCATTGTAGGAAATTTCTGGGCCAGTGTTTGGTTTGTGGTGATGCCTCTCATGTCGCGAAGGATTGTCGGTATGCGAACCAGCTGCGGAGGTCACCTGTTGCAGCACAGCCGTTGCAGCAGAGAGCGCCTGTTCCTGCTGGACGTGGGGCAGCTCTTGTCCCACAGAGGCAGGCTTTTCAGCAGGCTTTTCCGTCGAGGAGGCAGGCTTTTCTGATGACCGAGGTGGAGAGCGAGGCTATGGATGAGGTTATCACAGGTAACTCTCCTTCTAGCTGTTCCTTCTTAGTTGGTTTTGTTTGTTAGATTATGTTTTTTGCTTGAACATGGTTGTTTGCTAGACTAGGGCTTGATTGTTAGACTGTTTGTAGGTGTGATTTTGGTGTGCACTTTTCCTGCACGAGTCCTCTTTGACTCTGGTGCATCGATGTGCATTATTTCTCGGAGCTTCGTGGGGAAGCATTCCTTGGCGACGTCCCCTCTTTCCAAGAGTTGGAATATCGTTACTGGGAATGGCGTGGTCTCGGTGCATCGTGGTTGCAATTCTTGCTCGTTGGTGGTTTGTGGACATGAGCTTTACGCTGACTTCATTGTCTACGACATCATCAACTATGATGCGGTCCTTGGGATGGATTGGCTTGTGAGCTTCTATGCTACGATCGACTGTCGAAGGAAGAAGGTGGTGTTCGAGATTCCCGGACATCCAGTATTTGAGTTCAGCCGAGGTAGCAGTTCGCTCGGTCCAGTCAGGTTTCGGGCCAGGCCAGTGGAGATTGTGGCTATGCAGATGGAGCTGGAGAGGCCAGCTGTGGTACGGGACTTCGATGATGTCTTCCCCGAGGAGATGTCTGGGTTGCCACCCGATCGAGCTCTCGAGTTTTCGATTGATCTTATTCCGGAAGCGCAGCCGATTTCGAAGGCGCCATATCGTATGGCACCCGCTGAGTTGGAGGAATTGCGGAAGCAGCTGGATGATCTTTTACAGAAGGGTTATATCAATCCTAGTGTGTCTCCGTGGAGAGCACCGGTGCTGCTGGTGATGAAGAAGGATGGTTCGCGTCGCATATGCGTGGACTATCGGGAGCTGAATGCGGTGACCATCAAGAATAAATACCCGTTGCCTCGCATCGATGATATTTTTGATCAGCTTGGAGGTTCAAGGGTGTTTTCGAAGTTGGATCTGAGGAGTGGTTATCATCAGCTGAAGGTGAAGAAGGAAGATGTTCCGAAGACAGCGTTCAGGACAAAGTATGGACACTACGAGTTTGTGGTTATGCCTTTCGGTGTAACCAATGCACCCGCAGTTTTCATGAATCTGATGAATCTGATCTTCTATGACTTTTTAGATAAGTTTGTCGTTATCTTCATTGACGACATTCTGATCTATTCTAAGTCGGAGGAGGAGCATGCCTCGCACTTGAGGACGGTATTGGAGATTTTGAGGAAGCATCGGTTGTATGCTAAGTTTTCGAAGTGCGAGTTTTGGCTGGACAGAGTTGCTTTTCTCGGGAATGTGGTGACTGGAGATGGTATTTCAGTGGATACCGAGAAGATTAGGGCCATCAGAGAGTGGCCTATTCCGCAGTCAGCGTCTGAGATCTGGAGTTTCCTTGGGCTTACTGGTTACTATCGGCGCTTCATTAAGGACTTTTCTCATATTGCTGAGCCGATGACCAGATTGACGCGGAAGGATGTACCTTTTGTTTGGTCGGGTGATTGTGAGAATGCCTTCGGTGTTCTGAGGGAGAGATTGACGACTGCCCCTATTCTTGTCGTGCCTGATCGCAGTGGAGGATTTGAGATCTTTTGCGATGCTTCTGGCAAGGGTCTCGGTTGTGTGTTGCATCAGCACGGGCATATTGTGGCGTATGCTTCGCGTCAGCTCAAGACTCATGAGAAGAATTACCTGACACACGATTTGGAGTTGGCTGCTGTCGTGTTTGTGCTCAAGATTTCGAGGCACTTCCTGCTGAGTGAGAAAGTGAAGATCTTCACCGATCACAAAAGCTTGAAGTTTACTTTTACTCAGAAGGAGCTCAACATGCGACAGCGTCGATGGTTGGAGCTCATGGCGGATTATGAGATTGATTTGCAGTATCACCCTGGCAAGGTGAATGTGGTTCCTGATGCACTGAGTAGGCTTCCAGCGGTGATGATGTTGACCTCGTAGTGGGGATTGCAGCAGGATTTTTACGAGTCTGGTGTTGAGATTGTTCTTCCTGGGGAGGCCTCTTCGTTGATGACTATGCAGATTCAGTCGTCGATTGTGGATCGGATCAAGGCTGGCCAGGCTGGAGATCCGAAGCTGGTGAAGATTCGGGGGCAGGTAGAAGCCGGTCTGTGGACTGACTTTTTGATTCATGAGGATGTCTCGCTGAGGTTTGGGGCCAGGTTGTGTGTGCCGGCTGGGGATATTAGAGAGGAATTGATGGTGGAGGCACACAGTTCGCCGTATTCTGTGCATCCTGGTGGGACCAAGATGTACAAGGATCTTCGTCTGAACTATTGGTGGCATGGTATGAAGAGGAGTGTGGCTCGGAGTGTAGCCAAGTGTTTGGTTTGCCAGCAAGTGAAGGCGGAGCATCAGCGTACGGCAGGGTTGCTACAATCGATTCCGATTCCGGAGTGGAAATGACAACACATCACTATGGATTTCGTGACTGGACTACCTCGGAGTCCGAAGCAGAATGAAGCGATTTGGGTGATCGTAGATCAGTTGACCAAATCCGCGCACTTTATTCCATTCCGAGTAGGACAGTCCACTGAGGCGCTAGCAAGGAGATATATAGAGGTAAATTCTTTTACTCTCCGTTTTTATTTCCTTTTTCCTAGTTTATATAATGATGTGACGTGAATCATGTAGGAGATCGTACGACTTCACGGAGTCCCCGTGAGTATCGTGTCGGACAGAGACACGAGGTTCACATCTCAGTTCTGGCAGAGTTTGCAGAAGAGTTTGGGTACGCGTCTGAGTTTCAGCACGGCGTACCATCCGCAGACAGATGGCCAGTCCGAGAGGATGATTCAGATCTTGGAGGACATGCTGTGGGCGTGCATGTTGGATTTTAAGGGTTCGTGGGAGGACCATCTACATCTGGTGGAGTTTTCCTACAACAACAGCTTCCAGGCGAGCATCGGTATGGCGCCTTATGCCACGCTGTATGGGAGGAAATGTCGATCGCCATTGAGTTGGGATGACATTGGTGATCGGGAGCTGTTGGGACCTGAGATGATTGTGGAGGCCGTGGATGTTGTCAGGAACATTCGGGAGAGGTTGAGGATTGCTCAGGACCGTTTTAAGCATTGGGCGGATGCTAAACGCCGTCCTTTGGAGTTTCAGCCAGGCGATCATCTGTTCTTGAAGATTTCCCCGAATCGTGGTGTGATTCGCTTTGGGAAGCGAGGGAAGTTGAGCCCGTTATACATTGGACCGTTTGACATTCTGGAGAAAGTTGGCGAGGTAACCTACCGCTTGGCCTTGCCACCGTCTTTGGAAGGAGTTCACAATGTTTTCCATGTGTCGCAACTTCGTCGATACATTAGCGATCCATCTCATGCTGTGGATTTCTCGGAGATTACCGTTCGCCCTGATATGACGTATGACCAGCAGCCAGTGCAGATTCTGGACAGGTGTTAGAAATCACTCCGGAACAAGGTTGTCAATCTTGTGAGGGTGATGTGGCGACACGGCTCGCCCGGAGAGTCTACTTGGGAGAATGAGGATGAGATGCGAGAGCGTTTCCCACTTTTGTTCCCGGACACGTGAGTGTTGAGAAATTCCGAGGACGGAATTTTTCTTAAGTTGGGGAGGATGTAACGACTGGTTTTCATGTATTTGGATTATCTATATTATATATATATATGTTTTGGTAGATTTTCTCCTTATGTGTGGTTTTCGTCTCCGTTGCTTTCGTTGTCGATCGTTTCGTCATGATTTCCTAGCTTCTTCCTTAGAATCGTTGATCTTGGAGTAAGTCACTCGTGACGAGCTTCATATCACTCATATCTTAGAGATAGGTTGATCCTAGAAGCTATAGAAATCTTCCCGAAGCTCCGCGCTTCGATTCGGCACTTTTAGTGCACTTTAGTTGGTTCAAGAAGGGAGACCAACCGACTAGATTGAGATCTAGTCGGTCAGGAACTCTACTGGAACCGACTAGTTCATTGAATCTAATGTACATGAGTTACTGTTTACTTTTAGTCGGTCTAAGACAACCACCGACCGACTAGATGTGAAACTAGTCGGTCAGAACTTGCTCTCAGACCGACTAGTTCCTTCAATCAATTTTACCTAAGTTACTGTTTATCGTTAGTCGGTCTAAGAACAACCACCGACCGACTAGGTTGCAAACTAGTCGGTCAGCCATTGTTCTTTAACCGACTAATTCATTGACCATTTTGTCGACCAGAGTTACTGTTTGGTTGTAGTCGGTCACAGTTGGTCGACCGACCGACTAGTTGTTGAACTAGTCGGTCAACAACCCTTCTTTGACCGACTAACTGCTGTCGTAAACCTAGGGTTTGCCCAGCCGCCGACTTTTCCTATTTAAACCCCCCAAACGTTTTTCTTTCTTCATTCATTTCTCCTGAGCCTCCTTCTGTAGGGTTTTCTGGGACTTTTAGGGCACAAAAACTCTATGCCCGTCCTAAGTCGGACGGAACATAGACAGAAAAGCAGCGGAAAAATAAACATGTTAATCTAATTAACATTTAACCCTAAGGTCCAAGACCCTAATCCAAGATCTATGCCGACTTGGGATGGGTCTGACCATCCCAAGAAGGATCTAGCCTACAGCAATTAAATTAAACTAATGCTAATAAACACATACCCAGAATCTCAACCCTGGAGCAGGCGAGATGTTCCGCACCGTCTTCCGAGCCACTACCGTCCCACGCCGAGCCGCTCTTTGAACCGCTCCCCGAACCGCTCCTCGAGCCACTCCGCATCCCGAGGCGATCAATCCCGTATCGCCGAGCCAACCACGCGCTTAAGAAAGTTTCACGCGAGTGAAACCTCTGCCTAGATTTCGGATCTGAATCCGAACTCCTTTGCGGCTTTGCTAGAGCCCTCAGGAGCAAGGCAGAAATTTATAGGGAGAGGAGAAATATTAATTTAAGCTTAGATCCGAGCGTGCTCCAACATTTACGAGAGCCGCTCAGATCTAGAGCTTGGGACGAGTTATGAGGAAGGGGAGGGCCTCTATTTATAGAGGCGGCTGACTCTCCCCTTTTCTCCACAACCGAGGTGGGACTATTAATTTGGGATTAATTAAATCAAGTTAGTTTGCCTTTCACAAAGGGCAAACTTCCTCGAATTTTAACTCCCTCACTGTTGAGCTTCAATGTTGGTACAACCTACCAAATCGAAGAGGGTTCAACGGTGAACGTGTAGGAAATAACGGCTCGTCAATCCGAGTCCGTTTGACCCTTCAAATAATTGTCCAAAGTTAGCCAAAAATCATGCTTCTCTTAGAAACGTAGCCGTCAAGAAAATCCCAGGTTTCAAAAAACCCTAACCAAAAAATTCGGGCTTGGTGGGCCTCCATTTTCGCTGGTTTCAGCCCAACAGTTTGGGCTGACTTGTTTTGGCTATAACTTGTGCATTTGGACTCCTTTTTTGACGCGGTTTGAACCTGCGTTTAGAGCGGGACGATCCCGTCATCTAGGTAACCTTTTCAACACGTTTATTTAATTAAATATAGTCTTAAACAATTTAAGACACATTTAATCTCTTTTGCATCCTATGCAAATTAGTCCCTATCTAGGCTTAAATTATCATTTGCATCAAATACAAATGATCTGAGGGCATATTTCCCCACATCTCCCACTTGCACTCGGATCATTTATCCCGAATGCTGGAAACTTTTGCAAACATTTTTTGCAATATTTTATCCCTTGCATCAAATGCAAATTATTCTCCCTAACTGATTTCTACCTATTACTAGATGAAGATCGCACTCTGTGTGAGACCCTACAGCCTGACCCTTACAACAGGTTGGGCTCGAAGCCCTATACGGCAGTGACCACGAGCAGTGGTTGCCGTCCCTGCTTCAGGAATCATCATTATGTGGTTGACTCATTGACATGAGTATTGTCGGGACCACCCTGACTGTTTCCGTGATGAATTCCGCAGTTATAGTCTCTTCGTCTAAACTATGTCGTATAGATCAAGTCTAGGGTACGGTCAAACTGTCAACCCCAATAACTTGACTCCGGTTAGTTTCTATCGATCTTTTAGTCAAAAATGTTGGACTTCTTCCAACATACTCTGGCCAGAGTTTTTACTAAAGACCGAACTAACCCTACGACACTAACTCCCATTGACCAGGAGAGACGAATCATCTCTTGGTCATTACTCTCCTCATACGCTTCAAGTGTCACCCAATCAAAGACCTTTCGATAGGCATTGCCTCGAAGCTAGGTCATTTGATCTAAGTGGCACAGTTCACGCACAGGTTCGTCAAAATGACCTCAAGTCAAAAGACCAACTGGCCTATCATCACCCAGAGTCATCATTGACAGATTGGTCAATATAACCATATGATAACTCTTGAGGAATGAACGGTTGACATGATGGTATATGAAATTTTTTGGGAGGAAACTAAAATTTTTGGTAGAAAACTTTGAATCTTTTTGGGACAAAACAGAAATTTTTTGGTCAGCCCCAACATTTGGATTGGACGAAAATGAAGTGGGGCCATGTATTAAGAGAGAGGGTTAGTGGGTGGGTTTTCTTAGGTTTGTGTGTGTTTTGAAAAAGCAAATGATCTTGCATCTTTCCCCATGCGTCCTACTCTCTCCTCCTCAACTTTGCCTCCTCTTGATAGTAGCCCCAGGCTTAGACCTCTCTCTCTCTCTCTCTCTCTCTCTCTCTCTCTCTCCCCCTCTCCCTCTCCCCCCTCCCCCTAGTGAAAGAATATGCACTCCTTCTTTATGGCTGTTCGGGCTCAACACCCATATTTCTCTGCATTTCTTTCTTCATTTTTTAAACTCTGATTTATTTCAGCGACCGCACTCGACCTTCAGAGAAATGCTTCTTCCTCTTCAGGGATGATGGGTCATGTAATGAACGAGTAAGTTAACATTAACATGCCTTTATTGTTCTTAATTTTGTATCAGGATCTCAATTTTGAGAATTGCACTTTTTTATGTATATATTGATCAAATTTATGGGGTTTTATTTTTATTTTTCGAAATTATATGTACAGTAGGAATGTCCACCTCTCGGAAGCCCTAAGGATGCAGATGGAAGTTCAAAGGAGATTACATGAACAATTAGAGGTGAAGAACATCATAACTTAATTTTTTTCTTTTTTCTTGCTGAGACCTTCTCAAATTTTGGTCTGTTAGGTGCAAAAACACCTTCAGATGAGGATCGAGGATCAAGGGAAGTACATGCAGTCGATACTCGAGAAGGCATGCTAGACTCTCGAAGCCGAAGACACGGCAGCCGTCGACATGTCGGTCATCGAATACGTCGAAGAATCCCCGATGAGTTTTCCTTCCATCCAAGACATCCACATATACGGCGGAGCTGACCAGCTCGACATGAAGCAACAAATGGATGGAAGACCACCACTTGATGGATTCTTTCTTACTAATGAGACCCTTTGTGAGGCAAAGCCAAATTTTATGAGGCTCAGCCAAATTTTCCTGTGGATAGTACTAAGAAGAAATTTGAAGGATCTACGAAGCTCGAGAGGACATCTCCAATGAGAGCTCCCCTAACAATGGAGGGAATGAACCCTATGATGAGAAGTGGTGCATTGAACCAAATAAGAAACCTGTCCTATGGGTGAGCATGCATATTTGTTCCTTTGATCATCATCATGCAAGGAAATTTGAAACCCTTTTCATGCTTAAAATAAACTGACACAGAGACTTAATTCAGCTGAGGGATTTTGCTCTCTTTATTATGAGAACTAAATTTGTTATGAGGTATTTTTAATTAGTATTACTTCTCTTTGTTCTATTTTTATGCATGGGATTAAGTCATACATTTATACATATTACCCATGTATCTTTAAAATACTTGAATTCATACATGGGATTAATGACTATATATATTTTAGAAAGACATTTGTATTGGGGTTTTGAATTGTTAGGCATTGATCAAGAGTATGCCACTGTATATAGTATGACTTCTCTTCCTCCTTTATTCCTCCCCCCTCCCATGAAAGGATCAGCTCTCCTTTATGGCTGTTTGGGCTCAAATTCACTACCACTATGCCCTTCGCCGTGCAGGTACAAAACTGTCAATATGTATAATTAACAAGGTTATTTCGGTCAACTAATTAAGTTGGCAATCCTAACGGGCGTGTATGCATGCATGATTACTTGAACATGTTTTTAGGGACATTTACAGGCATATCCCTAACGTGTATAATTTGGTGCTCGCCATGCTTTGGAGGCATCCTGAAAAATTTCAACTCGAGAAGGTTAAAGTCATCCATTACTGTGCCGTCGTAGGTGTCCAAATCTCAGCCCTACATCTTCATTTAGTTGCAGTTTTCTCCGACAGATTTTGAGGCGGGGTGATTCTGTAATTTTGCAGGGATCGAAGCCGTGGATGTACACAGGGAATGAGCAGAACATGGATAGGGAGGCCCATCAAGATGCTGGTGAGGAAGTTGTGGGATATTTACAACGATGCCACTCTAGATTTCAAGGGAGCTGCGTCGGGGGTCGCCGGAGCTCCGGCGGTGGACGTGGAGCCGTCGGCGGGGCTGAGGGCGTTTCTATCGGAGGCCAGGCGTGTCAAGTTCATCATCGCCCCATCAACGGCATGACGAGACGTGGAGGGCTGTGGTGTTGTAATGGGCAGTGGTCAGAATTTCATGGGCCGTAATTGCTTTGTTATGTGTTAGTATTATTGTAGTGTTTTGAGCAACAGTGTGTGTGCGTTTGAATAGAACATAGAAGGGTTAAAAAAAGACAAAGAAAAATAGATAAACAGTTGTGGGTAAATGTACTGATATTTTATTAATATAATACAAATTTGGTATAGATTTGTGTTGTAATTCCATCAAAATATCAACTTTTAGCTGTATTTGATTTTGGAAGAGAAATAATATAATACAAATTTTTGTTCATTTAGATTTTGGATGGGGAAATAATTTTTGGGGAGAACAAAAATTTTGAGGGGATATATTAAACCGTGCCGAAGGCGCCCGTGCGCCGAAGGCACTAGATTTTTGTTTGTTTAGATTTTGGAAGTGGAAATAATTGAAGGGATATCTTAAATTAACCGTGCCCGAGGGCACGGGTTATGACTAGTATGTATGTGTATATGATTATCTAACTATGATTATCTAACTATGATTAACCGTCCCAGTTGATTTTGGCTAGACCAGATTCTCTGCAACACCAACTGGCAATCTCAGATGGCGCATTCCTACTCTGATTATCTAACTATGGGCACTAGTGATCATGCATCCATGTTTGTCTACCTTCTTCCGAAGGTCGGATCTAAACCCAAGCCTTTCAAATATTTTAACTCCTGGGCCTCCCTCCCAGGTTACAAAGATTTCATTATTTTGCAATGGGGCCGGCCTAATGGAATTTTGAGCCTGAGAGGCCTTCAGAATCATCTCAGTGGCTTTAAACACTTGTTAAAAACTTGGGCTGCTGAACATTTGCAGATGTTGAACGTTAATGTGTGCAGGTCCAAGCTCCTAGCTATTTAAACTAATTTGAAATTGAAATTTAATGCTTCCCTTCAGAGACAGGAAATACTTGCTTCCCAAAATCTGGGGAAAGCACTTGATATTGAGGAGGAGGACCTAAGGTAAAAAAGCCGCCAAAATTGGCTTACTCTTGGATATAGAAATTCCAAAATTTTTTATACTGCTCTGAGGGCGCGTCACTGTCATAACAATTTGCATCACCTAATTACAAAGGATGGGAAAATGAATTCTAATATTGATGCCTTGCGTTAGGAAGCGCCCTTCTATT
>JAULAV010006146.1:0-25000 GCA_030789695.1 Scilla litardierei
TGGGTGATCCCGTGTACTGATACACAGCTTGCGGGCAATAGGGCACTCACCAAGCTAGAGTGAGTGATCCCTTATATGGACTTGTCTTGTGCACTTGGGTTGGGGTAGGGTTGAGTGTGCGCATGGGGAGAGGGTCTGATTCCCCTCAAACCGTAAGGCGTGAACCCTTCGAGTCACACGTGTCTTGTCTTGTTCCCGTGCACAAGGTTGAGCGTTCCCTCGGTTGAGAAGGTGCTGGCCGCCTTCTAACCGAAAGGCGTGAACCTTAGTGACACACTTCTTGTCTTGTCTTGTCCAGTGCACAAGGTTGAGCGTTCCCTCGGTTGAGAAGGTGCTGGCCGCATTCTAACTGGAAGGCGTGAACCTTAGTGATACATCGTGTCTTGTCTTGTCTTGTCTTGTCTTATCACGTCTTGTCTGGACCCGTTTAGGTTAGTCCCGAGTCCGTAATACTCGCTACGGCTACTACTTGATGTGTTTTACTTTTCCTGCTCCGTTTACCTTCTTTTGTTACTATGTTATAACCCCAACATGTTAATCAACCAGTAAATCATTGCTTAAAGTTTCAGTACACTTGCAGTAGAGTCTAATGCTCTTTTGTAGACTTTACCTGACGTATAGTTCCTTTCTTTTGGGTGATGTACGTCAGGTGTTGAGCCAGAGTACTGATCGGCCCCGGATATACACCCGGAGAACGATTGTAGTTTTACCGCAAGCGCACCGTCAAGTGGCGAGCGGGTAACGAACACGAGGAGGTGGTGTTGGCTCCAATCTATCCTAGGTTGGTTTGACTACGAATCTTTTATTGGTGGAGATGGGTATGGTATGATGTAATGACAATGGTGATGGATGTCGGTGTCGGTGATAAAGATGTGGGATAAAATATCGATTCAATTTAATACAGTAAAAGAGTCTAGATCTAGGGAATCCCCACTACGGATCGTCATACATCATTGTAAATAGTGAATCTCAATATTACAAGGCTTGTGTTGAGGTAAACTAGTCGTAACTGAATATAGAACCAAGCTCACGCTCTCGCGCTATTGCCGGTCTATAGCAACCTAGGATAGGGCCCAATCTCTTGCAAACCCTAGCCTAAGCCACTAGCATTAGGATTGACATCATCGTTTAATCGCTCTTCGAACCCACTGTCGTGAAAACTCGAGTCACGATCTAGGTTGTGATAGTTCGTATTCGTCCAATATCTTGCAAACGAATATTGGTATAGATTTATAATAAAAATCCTAGCTTTGGTCCACTCTCTTGCAAACCAAGTCTAGAGAATCTCGATTATAAACCTAAATCGAATATCTAGGCCTTCCCATTGATTAGAATCCAATCTCTTGCAAACCCCAAATCGATGGAAATTCCTAGCTATCTATAAAAAATCAATCACAACCTAACCTCCTAGTAATTCTAGCACTTTAGAAATTCATTCATCACAAATATGAAATTAGATCCACATGGTTCGTCCCTTTGCCCTAGAACATCGATTCTACTCAAGCATAGCAATAACGATGGAGAAATCGATAAAAAACATTGCTTGCATATATAAAGATATCAAATCAAAGATTCAAATAATAAGAACAAAGATACTTAGTTTTGATGAAGAATTCCAATCCAAATACAAACTTTTTGATCCAAGAGGGGGCCTAGGGCGTGGCCTAACCTCTAAAATAATAACTAAGAAAACATATTGGGAACCCCTTCTAATGATGGCTACAAACCCCTTATATAGCCCCCAAAAAACCCTCTCAAAAGCCCCTAAAATCGTCCAAAAATCGTGACCAAACTGCCCCTGCGCAGCCCAGAAATCGCAACTCTCGCAGCAGGCGGAGCGGCTCACTCGGCCGAGTGAAAATCTCACTCGGCCGAGGGAGAATTCATGCAAAAATTCCAGAAAACAGCACTCTGTCAAAAACTGTCAAAAACTGGTCACTCGGCTGAGTGAAAAACTCACTCGGCCGAGTGAAAGTGTCACTCGGCCGAGTGACACCGATACGCGAATTCCAGCTCTGTAGCATAAACTTGAAGAAATTCTCCAGATTTCATCCGACCTCCGATTGGTGCGTTCTTGGTGGCGTTGGAACCGTCATGAAGTCTACTATCCATAACAAATATGATAAAAATACTTTGACATCTGGAATGATAGAAGAATTCAAAAGAGTAGAAGGCTATCTGAAAATATGGGCGCTCGTGTCATCGGCTTCACTCGGCCGAGTGGGATTCTTCACTCGGGTGAGTGGACTTCTCTACTCGGCCGAGTAGGTCTTCTAATGTTCTCCCCAGAATTACAGAGAGTCAGCTTTGATTTCTTTCAGAAGTCCTGACTCACTCGGGCGAGTGGCGATCTCTACTCGGCCGAGTGGAGTAACCACTCGGTCGAGTACATTGTGGCTCAAGATCCCTTCGTATCAGTTGTACTCGGCCGAATGCGCTTCTTCACTCGGCAGAGTGTGCTGTGTTACTCGGCCGAGTGGCCTATTTCTGGAGTCAACTTTTCTTCTTCTCGCCTCTTCATCGATTCTTCTTCCACTCATCTTCTAGCGCCGTTAGCTCCTCGATAGAGCCATGGGCGATGCTCCGGTACATGTGCAAGTCCTTTAAGCTCATTTTTGCTCCCGATTGCTCTATATTTCCTGAAATTCGACAAAAACAAGAAATAGTGAAATGTAACGCAATATCGTCGAATACTCGTGGAAATCGCAATATGAGCAATCGAAATGGCGTGAAAACATGCAGATAAAGGTGTAAAATATGGACCGATCAAAATCCCTCAAGCTTGCCTCTTACTCGTCCTCGAGGAAGATAAGTAAAGAGACGAACTCGGGACATGAATACAAAGGAAATGAAATGAAAAAGAAAGAAAACGAGGTGGAAGGGGTCGCTAGATTGATTATTCTCTCAGATCTCAAGCCATAAGCTACACATCACGATAACTCAGAAAATACGAATATCATGCTATAAAGATTTCATATCTTATTTAAACATGGTACTTGCAAGCTTTTAAGAACAAAAGAAGGGACTCCCTAAATTCATGCAATCAACTCATATCCACATCATGCATTTCATAGAATTTAATGTACGAATGTTGGCGATGCACTTTTCAATCAAAAGTTATAAATGAAGCATATAAGATACACACCAAACATGCAATAAAGAATAGAATAAGAGCTATGGCATTCACATATTTATTTCAAATCATGAAAAATCTCCATATCTAATATATTTTGCAAAGTCGAAGCATTATCGAATATTCCCATTCATGCACGTCTCCACTCTAATGTCATACTCACTCATTTGGTGAAATGAATTCATCCCCCAAGCTTAATTTGAGGCGTCGCATCCAAAGGAATATAATAGTGGAAAATGGGATTTTTGCCTTGGTTTTTCCAAGTATTTTTGTGGCTCCAATAATGAGATAGAGAAATATTTTTTTTCTTTTGGACTTTGTTTCTCATTTTTCTTCTTGGATTTTTGTAGGGTCAATTTGATCTGTATTTTTGATTTTTGGCTCCTTTTTGGGTTTTTGGACTTTTTGGAGCAACCTTTTTCTTTTGTGGGAATTTTCGGGAAATAGATGCGATATAAGTAGCTTTAGGAGGTGAACTCAAGTGACATGTAGAGAATAAAAAGATATATGTGGAGAAGGAAATGATGTAGCACTCGGTTCACTCTAAGATATGCACAAACGGTTTAATAAGATAATACATCAACTAAAACTCATATGTAAGCATGGATAATCTCAATCATTTCAATAAATAGTGAAGTCAAGCAGTAAGAGTACAATAATATCAGGAATTCAACAGAAGGTGAATAAGACAATAGAGCAGATGCTTCCGTTATACAATTGATGCGTGAATCTTGGTGCACTTCCAACAAAAGCATACTAAACACTAATCCATATATTCAGCTTCAATTAATATCATGCATTCATCTAGAGGAATCATCAAGAGAAATAAATTTGCAAGCACATGTGAATATCAAGACTATGGAATACTCTAAGTAGCATGTCATGTAATAATAAACATCGTGATGGTTGCTAAAGCAATAAGAGATATCATCATAAGGAACACATCTAGCAAAAGGAGGAAAAGAAAATAAAGAAATAGAAAATAAAAGAGAGGAAAGAAAAGAAAATCAAGCACACAATATGATGCATGAACACACATAAAAGGAAAATAAGATGGAAAGATCAAAAAGATGATGCCAATTTTTTGAAAAATTCTAAAAAACCCCTAAAAATAAAGTAAAAGTGCAACTAGATGGCATGGAAATGCACTCCCCCAAGCTTAAACTTCACATTGTCCTCAATGTGATCATAAAAGGAAAAGTATGAGGAACAACGATAAATATGAAGGAGGTGAATGAAAAATGATGAAATGAATGACATGAAATCCTAATGCAACTACATGCACATGCAATGATGCATGAGAGTGCTTTCCCCCAAGCTTATGCTAAATAATCCTATTCAAATGACTCGATCAAAAATATCACGGCTTCACTAAGCGAGATCAAGTCAAACAAATAAGAAAGTAAGGTTTCACTTGAAATAAATGCTCGGTGGTAGTGAGCAAAAGAATGTGGCGTATCAAAATATGAAGAGGGTAATTAATATATAATGGGTTTGGGGTGTAAAAGATTTTTTGTTGCCATCATATGAGGTGATATTTATTCAAGCAAATCTATACGGTCCTCTCGCTGTCGATAGGATTCATGTTTATTTAAAGCATAAAAATTTCTACACTACTGGATTGATATCACCTATAGCAAAAGGCGGATGCAGTATCTTTGTCGGTGCAGGCAATTGCTCCAACTACTCCTTACGTGGCTCTGCCAAATGCGTGTGTCCACAGACTCCAACGAACTCCAGCAATGCATCCTCCAGCATTCCCACAAGGACTCCACCTGTACCCTGCGGAGAATAGGATGCATCTGATCGCTACAAAAAATTCACCCTCGTAATAAAAGTATCCCAAAGAGGATCGTCTATAGAAATATATGGAATAAATAGTGGTGGACGATAATTCCCTGGAAATAATCCAATATCCTCACGAGCCGTGATAGCTGTCTCCATGGTGTCTTCTCTTTGCTGCTCAGGTAAATCTAGATCATAGGTGTGGACCTCATCAAGATGCTCCTCATCATCGTCAGACTCATCCCAGCGCATCTCTTGATCATATTCATATGCGTCCATGGGTGCTAACTCCTCGCTCTCCTCCTCGTATACATCCCATTGTACCTTTTGTTCATATGTATGTGTATCCTGCAAAAGGCACGATGAGTCGTCAAAATCTGAATCACAAAAAACATCATACACGGTAGGGGAATCAAAGATAAAGGGCGAAGGAGTAAAGAGATCTCCCAGAAGGGGGGCCAAAAGCCCTGTGGGATAGTCCTTTGTGTCAGTGGAAGGATGAGGTGGCTGCAGAAGCTCTAATGGAGGAGGGTAGTGCTCGGGATCCTCATAAATGGCAGTGTCCTCGTCCCGATGCACGACCTCCTCGGTGATAAGCTCTGGCTCTGTGTGTAAGGCCTCCTCGTCAATATGCTCTGGCTCGACAGTGTGCTCCTTTGCCTTCTCATCAACTATCAATGTAGGCTCTCTCTGGAATGGTGATGCTGGCTGCTCAGGTGTGTCAACTTGTGGGGATGTATCATGTGGAGGGGGATACCCGCAGGCAATCCGAAAATATAGTCTATCCCCCTCAAGACTGACATGGATGTCCTCCTCAATTGTTCATATAGCTGAAATACGGTTCATAACAAAATCTGCAAATCGTAGTTCAAATGCATCACCTGTTGTAATGCTCTCTGAACCGGTGAACCTTACTGACTCCAAGAGGCCATCCAATAATCTCTGAAATGCGTCCCCCTCTGGCTGTGCATATGACTCAGTTTCTGCTTCCTCCGCGGCCTTTTCGTCCATCCATTCTTTATATGCAATAGTTGTATCGTAGGATGTGGGATCGATGACGGCACATTCTGGCTCTGGTAATATGACCGGTGATGCTTCTTGCTCATAAAATGAAGAAGCAGAACTGATATCTTTGGAAATCCCTGCAACCTTAAGCATGAGCGCATTCATTTCAAGTTCCCTCTTCACGCATTCCAATTGAAGGGCGCCCTTATCAAGCCTGGCTTGTATTTCAACTTGGTGTGCATGCATCTCATCAAAAAAATCCTGTGTTTCTTATTAAGCTCGGGCCAGTGCATTTCCTCAAAAAAGTATTCTCCCATCTGAGCACTCTGATCATAAGAGTATTCTCCCATCTGAGCACTCTGATCAAAATCTCTGGTCCACATAGTATAGTCCATAGCACCTAATCAACAAACATAAATACCTGGAGAAAAATATCAGTGGCACAAAAGAATATAGAAATGATAATAATGGTGGCGGGGTGAAAAATTCTTTTTGTTAATTTTTTTTCGTAGTCTAATCAACCTAATCGTGACAAATTGGCACCCAACATGAAACATCTCCCCGGCAACGGCCCCAAAAACTTGATTGGCCCCGGATATACACCCGGAGAATGATTGTAGTTTTACCGCAAGCGCACGGTCAAGTGGTGAGCGGGTATCAAACACGAGGAGGTGGTGTAGGCTCCAATCTATCCTAGGTTGGTTTGACTACGAATCATTTATTGGTGGAGATGGGTATGGTATGATGTAATGACAATGGTCATGGATGTCGGTGTCGGTGATAAAGATGTGGGATAAAATATCGATTCAATTTTATACAGTAAAAGAGTCTAGATCTAGGGAATCCCCACTACGGATCGTCATACATCATTGTAAATAGTGAATCTCAATATTACTAGGCTTTGTTGAGGTGAACTAGTCGTAACTGAATAGAGAACCAAGCTCACGCTCTCGCGCTATTGTCGGTTTATAGCAACCTAGGATAAGACCCAATCTCTTGCAAACCCTAGCCTAAGCCACTAGCATTAGGATCAACATCATCGTTCAATCGCTCTTCGAGTCCACTCTCGTGCAAACTCGAGTCACGATCTAGGTTGTGATAGTTTTTATTCGTCCAATATCTTGCAAACGAATATTGGTATAGATTTATAATAAAAATCATAGCTTTGGTCCAATCTCTTGCAAACCAAGTCTAGAGAATCTCGATTATAAACCTAAATCGAATATCTAGGCCTTCCCATCGATTAGAATCCAATCTCTTGCAAACCCCAAATCGATGGAAATTCCTAGCTATCTGTAATAAATCAATCACAACCTAACCTCCTAGCAATTCTAGCAATTTAGAAATTCATTCATCACAAATATGAAATTAGATCCATAGGGTTCGTCCCTTTGCCCTAGAACATCGATTCTACTCAAGCATAGCAATAACGATGGAGAAATCGATAAAAAACATTGCTTGCATACATAAAGATATCAAATCAAAGATTTAAATAATAAGAACAAAGATACTTAGCTTTGATGAAGAATTCCAATCCAAATACAAGCTTTTTGATCCAAGAGGGGGCCTAGGACATGGCCTAACCTCTAAAATAATCCCTAAGAAAACATATTGGAAACCCCTTCTAATGATGGCTACAAACCCCTTATATAGCCCCCAAAATACCCTATCAAAAGCCCCTAAAATCGCCCAAAAATCGTGACCAAACCGCCCCTGCGTAGCCCAGAAATCGCAACTCTCGCATCAGGCGGAGCGGCTCTCTCGGCCAAGTGAAAAGCTCACTCGGCCGAGTGAGAATTCCTGCAGAAATTCCAGAAAACAGCACTCTGTCAAAAACTGTCAAAAACTGGTCACTCGGCTGAGTGGAAAACTCACTCGGCCGAGTGAAAGTGTCACTCGGCCGAGTGACACTGATACGCGAATTCCAGCTCTGTAGCATAAACTTGCAGAAATTCTCCAGATTTCATCCGACCTCCGATTGGTGTATCCTTGGCATCGTTGGAACCGTTATGAAGTCTACTATCCATAAAAATATGAGAAAAATACTTTGACATCTGGAATGATAGCAGAATTCAAAAGAGTAGAAGGCTATCTGAAAATATGGGTGCTCGTGTCATCGGCTTCACTCTGCCGAGTGGGATTCTTCACTCGGGCAAGTGGACTTCTCTAGGCCAAGTAGGTCTTCTAATGTTCTCCCCAGAATTACAGAGAGTCGGCTTTGATTTCTTTCAGAAGTCCTGACTCACTCGGGCGAGTGGCGATCTCTACTCGACCGAGTGGATGTAACCACTCGGTCGAGTACATTGTGGCTCAAGATCCCTTCGTATCAGTTGTACTCTGCCGAATGCGCTTCTTCACTCGACCGAGTGGGCTGTGTTACTTGGCTGAGTGGCCTGTTTCTGGAGTCAACTCTTCTTCTCCTCGCCTCTTCATTGATTCTATCGATTTCCTTCTTCTTCCACTCATTTTCCATCGCCGTTAGCTCCTCGATAGAGCCATGGGCGACGCTCCGGTACATGTGCAAGTCCTTTAAGCTCATTTTTGCTCCCGATTGCTCTATATTTCCTGAAATCAGACAAAAACAAGAAATAGTGAAAAGTAACGCAATATCGTCGAATACTCGTGGAAATCGCAATATGAGCAATCGAAATGGCGTGAAAACATGTAGAAAAAAGGTGTAAAATATGGACCGATCAAGTACGTTGACGAGGCGGACTTGCCAGAGTACGTGGAGCACGAGGACGCTGACCCAGAGTACGTGCCGGAGGAGGACCAGAGTTAGAGGCTCCTCCCTGTTGCTATTCCAGAGTTTTCCTGCTTATTAGGTTGGGTGCGTAGCACCGTTTACTTCTTTCTGTCTAGGTTGGGTGCTTGCACCAGTAGTTTACTTTTAGTTGTTGTAGCCGAGTCAGGATTTTGTTAGACTCTCAGTACTTCTGGATTGTTATTTTGGAATAAAATGAATGTTCCTTTTTAGTACTTTTGTTGTTCTGTACTAACCTGCAGGGACCTGTTCCTTCGTCTTGGAGTACCACACAGACGCTTATTGGGTCTGAGCTTCGCAGCTCTGGCCTAAGCGGGCCTTAGTCACACTTTGCCTCCATAGTTTTAGGAAACGGGGCGTGACAGGTTTTAGTGGTGGCCCATGTAGGTCCTTTTCTGCAAAAAGTTCGGAACGATAGAAGTATTAACATTCTTTTTATAATTATCCAGTAATGTGTGCGAGTCTAAGTTGTGTTTTTCCTGTCGTTAGGATGGTGGGAGGACGTGAAGCTCGAGTTAGACCTTCAGCTGACGGGACCATGGATGGCCGCGGTGACGAGTTTCTCCAATTACTGGGCGTTATGAGGGAGATGTTAGACGTTCAATATCGGTTGGTCGATCAGGCGCTTCAGATTACCCGTGCTGCCCAGGCTCCTCCGACTGCACCACCACCACTACTGCGAGGGAACCGAATAGTGGAGCAATTCAGGCCAACAGCTATGTCTGCAGTGGGACCCGCTCAGTCGGCGTCTTTCAAGAGGTCTGGAGCACCTGTGCAGAGTCAGAGAAAGGGACTGTGTCATTACTGTGGCAAGCCAGGACATCGTCAGAACACTTACAGGAAGAAGCTGGGATTGTGTCTGACATGTGGAGTTGCCATGCACGTGGTTAGAGATTGCCCGAGGCATCGCCATGTGGAGGGCGGAGCGCCAGTTCGAGTGTATAGTAGAGCGCCTGCCCCAGTTCAGAGAGGATCTGCTGTCCATAGACCATCCTTGGTCCCACAGGAGCAGATGTTTTGGCAGGCAATGCAACTCCGGAGGCTGGTGTACACCATGACAGTCGGTGAGGCTGAAGACTTGGATGGTGTTATAGCAGGTATAATCTTTTGAGATCTGATCTTTCCTTTTGCAGTTAGATTGTTTCGCTTGTATATGTGTGTTGACCTTGCTAGTTGTTGGGTAGTGGGTTGGCCATAGTTCTTTTATACCTTAGGCACCATTCTAGTGTCCTCTCACTCAGTCTTGGCCTTGTTTGACTCCGGTGCATCCATGTGCATCATATTCCGGGAGTTATAACAGGGCACTCTATTTCCACCAATACACTTCCTAAGTGTTGGGATATCGCCACAGGGAACGGAGTGGTGCCAGTGAATCTGGGTTGTCGATCGATCCCCTTGGTGGTCAGTGGACATGAACTATTAGATTTCATTGTCCATGATCTACCGCTTTTTCGATGTCGTTCTTGGCATCAAATTGCTGGGAGACTTCCACGCTCTGTTTGAATGCCACAGTGAGAAAGTTGTATCCAGGATTCCAGGCCGTCGTAAGTTCGAGTTCTCGAGGAATGCAGGGCCGATGACGAAGCTGACGAGGAAGGACGTGGAGTTTCATTAGTCAGAAGCTTATAAGGAGGCCATTAGTATCTTGAAGGTGAGGTTGATTTCAGCACCGATTTTGGCGGTACTGGATCGGAGTGGAGGCTTCGAGGTATATCATGGTGCATCAGGGAAGGGCCTTGGATGCGTTTTGCATCAGCATGGCCACGTGGTCGCATACGCTTCTCGTCAGTTGAGGACTCATGAGAAGAATTACCTGACGCACGATCTGGAGTTGGTAGCGGTGATATTTGCAATGAAGATCTGGAGGCACTTCTTGCTGAGTGAGAGCATGAATATTTTCATCGATCACAAAAGCTTGAAGTATATCTTCACGTGGAAGAGCTCAACACGCGTCAGAGACGATTGTTGGAGCTTATGGCAGACTATGAGATAGACCGGCGGTATCCCCGACTGGAGAATACATCAGGAGCTGAAAGAGATGGATTTAGAGGTCGTCCTATCTGATGTGGTTCTTTCATTCATGAATTTGTAGATTCAGTCCACGATCGTGGATCGGATCATGTCAGCACAGGTAGGAGATCCAAAGTTGTAAAGGATCAGGAGGCAGGTTGAAGTTGGATTACGGATGGAGTTCGCGATCCATGAGGATGGTTCGCTGCGGTACGACAGTAGGCTCTGCGTACCTGCAGGTGATGTACGGGAGGAGCTTTTAAGCGAGGCTCATAGCTCGCCATATTCTATACATCCTGGAGGCACCAAGATGTATAAGGACCTCCGTCTGAATTACTGGTGGATTGGCATGAAGAGGAGTGTGGCACGGAGTATTGCCAAGTGTTTGATATGCCAACAGGTGAAGGCTGAGCACCATCGTACGCTGGTTTGCTACAACCGCTTCCTATTCCAGAGTGGAAGTGGCAACATAACACGATGGATTTCGTGACTGTTTTACCTCGGACCCCGAGATAGAATGACGCAGTCTGGGTGATCGTTGATCGATTAACTAAGTCTGCGTATTTCATCCCGTTCCAAGTGGGCCAGTCTACGGAAGTCTTGGCGAGGAAATACCTAGAGGAGAGTGTACGCTTACATAGAGTCCCCGTGAGCCTCGTATATGACAGAGACTCGAGGTTCACATCTGAGTTCTGGAGAAGTTTGCAGGAGAATTTGGGTACGAGTCCGAGTTTCGACACGGCGTACCACCTGCAGACCGATGGCCAATCCGAAAGGACTATTCAGATTCTTGAGGATATGCTGCAAGCTTGTACGCTCGATTTGAAGGGATCGTGGGAGGACCATCTTCACTTGGTGGAGTTTTCGTATAATAACAGCTACCAAGCGAGCATTGGCATTGCGTCGTTTGCTAACTTATATGGACGAAAATGTCGACCGCCTCTGAGCTGGGATGACATCGGAGATCAGGAGCTGTTGGGTCCAGAGATGATAGTGGAAGCTGTGGATGTCATGAGAGACATCAGGGAGAAGCTCAGAGTTGCACAGGACCGCTTCAAGCATTGGGCAGATGTCAAGAGGAGACATTTGTAGTTTCAGCCTGGAGATCGCGTCTTACTGGAGATTTCTCCAGACCGCAGAGTCATTCGCTTTGGGAAGAAGGGAAAGCTGAGCCCGAGGTATATTGGACCATTCGATGTGCTGGAGCAGGTGGGAGCAGTGGCCTACCGCCTTGCTCTGTCACCATCTTTGGAGGGAGTACACGACGTTTTCCACGTATCTCAGCTACGTCGGTACGTCAGTGATCCGTTGCACATGGTTGATTTCTCAGAGATCACGGTCCATCCAGACGTGACATATGACCAGCAGCATATGCAGATTTTGGACCGTCGACAGAAGCAGTTGAGGAATAAGGTAGTCGACCTGGTGAGAGTGATGTGGCATCACGGATCACCTGGAGAGTCCACTTAGGAGCGCAAGGAGGAGATGAGAGAGTGTTTCACATTCTTGTTTGCTGATTAGTGTTGTTGATTCCGAGGGTAGAATCTTTATTTTAGTGGGGTAGAATGTAACGGTCGCTTTCCGACCTTATGGATTTTCTGCATGAACGTGCTTATCGTGCACGTATTTTATTTAGCTCTTTCTGGATACCGATATATATGATGTGATATGCCGTTGTGACCGTATGGGAGTGTAGAATTTTATAGTAATTTTTGGAAACGTCATTTCATGGCTCGTCTTCTCACAAAGCGACTTTGAATGGGAGGGGCGTTTTGGTCTTTTGGCCCAAATACGCGGTTCCCGATTTTACGATAATTCTCGGTAGGATTAGCATGTGACCAGACCCCGTAGCCCCGTACTTCTCATCTCTGCGATTGTCCCGGTATTTTTCGGATAATTTTTTCGATGCTCATAGTGGGACTTATCCCTTAATCAAAATCCAACTCTTAATTAACCTTAATCTTTTCAAATTTCAAATTCAAATAAATCCTAATCTAGACCCAAAATCATCTCATAGGTATGAGTTATTATTATACTTTCCTAACCTCGCCCTCTTTTCCCCCTACTTGCACCCACTCTATCTCTATCTCTCTCCCACTTTAACCATAACCCTATAGTTATTTAGCAACTAGGTTTCAATTTAAAACCCATGCGAAACCTGGGCATCATCAACATCACTCGCAGCCACCTCATACCATCCCAAACCCTAGTCTCACATTCCCCTCATCGCCAGCCTCCACACCCTTAGGCCACCGGAGAAGCTTCAGATCGCCGGAGCCGTCCGCAGCTTGCCGTTCTCCGCCAAAAAAGCCACCAAGCGGCTGCCTCTCCATCTTCGTCAACTTCTCCTTCTTCCTCCAACACCGGAGATCCTCCACGGCCTTTCCCCTTCTCCGACCGCCGCACCTCCCCTCCGATCGACCTGCTCCCGCCGCCGCTGAAGACAGCCGTCGGCAACATGCGACCTCCCCTGTGTGAAAACAGCGGCTCGGAGCTGCTGTTTGTTTTCCGGCGCCGCCCGGCCAGCCCAGCGCTGCCCCGGCCATCTTCAGAGACCCCCGCCACCTTAGATCACCAGAGAGACCCTCTCTCCGGTCCTCAGCTGTCACGCCCCGCTTCCCTAATATGGTAGGAGAGACGTGAGGAGGTCCGCTCAGACGTGGAACTGTGAAGCTGCAGTCTGATAAGCGTCTGTAAAAATTTCAAAAAGTAGCAGGTCCTTGCATTACGACGAAACAACAACAATAATAAAGCAGATAAGAAAATATCCACCAACAACATCCAACAAATACTACATCACAGAATAGTCACAAAAGTACGAGTCTGAACAATAGGCCTAAAGCATGGCCAAACAAAACAAAGAGAGATAGGTGCTACGCACCGAAACCTAACAACAACTAAGGAAAGGTAACAACTAAGGGGAGACTCCAAACGAGTCTAGGACTGGTCACCCGTGTCCTCGAACTCGGTCTCAGCAGGGACCTCGAACTCAGCGTCAACGAACTGCTCGTCCTCAGCAACATGCTCTGTCTCAAATCCTTACATGTGACACCCAAAGAGAAAAGGGCACATGTCAGCAAAAGTCTCCCAAGGGAAGCGGAGAACTTTTGTGCAAGGATACACATAAAATAATGCAACTAGCAGTTCTACAATGATGATATGGCATGACATTAAAAAGTGCAACAATTAACAAGATAAAAATAATTAAGCACGTCGTAGCAGAAAGCTACAAATCACTATTTCACGATTTCACGATTTCACGATTAACTTGTATTCACGATGTGCACAGGGTTTACGCCTTTTGGCTGAAGTGGCTGTACGGGCACACTTCTACGCTCAAGTGATCGCTTAACCCTACCCCTCCACGTGTATCGAGCGTTGGTTTCCCAACAACACTGTGCTCGCTTCTGGATCACGAGCCAGGAAGTGTTTATCAATATGGCATAGGGTTGTGCCCGCAAAAGCAGGTGCCTAGCCTCAATAGTTACAATTATTGTAGCGTGTGCTACGCAATCACGATAAAACAATTTGATGCATGACATGTAATGAGCAGTTAAAGTGCGTACATTTAATTGAAAGTAAACGTGACATGACAGCATGAATGAAAACAGGTAAAAAGTGTCGGATCCAGTTTCGTTGTCAAACTAGATCAATATGGTCGTCTAGGTGACTATCATTTCACCGCCTAGTCTCTTTTACGCAACTACACAAATTGGCCTAAAACATGGCCTAAATAATTACTGGCAAGTATCACTTGCCTGGTTCTGGTGGTATCGGTCGTCGTGGGTTCGAGCGTTACGTTACGGTGAGTCCGGTACGCTGTTTTGGTTAAACAAATTAATGAATTAGGTCCATTGCAAGATAAGCACGAAATTAAGTTAATCCCCAACTTAGGTTCGTCAGATTTTTATTGGGGTCTCAGGCTAGGGTGGGTTTATATAAATATGGTTCACATTATCTTATTCAAAGTTATTACACTAACATTGAGTAACAATTATTAACATGCGAAAATAAACACTTAATAATTCAATATCAAATTAGCACTAATACCCTATTAATTTCCTCTTACCATAAGTTAATGACATGTTAAACATACATAAATAAGTTTACCTAACAAGTTTGACCATGGGGTAAAGTAACATGGTTAAAATTTGCTAACAGTAACTTGGGTAATATGTAGTAATATCTCGTTTTCTACCCCTCTTTAATTCTATCCTTTTTTTTAAATTAAGAGGCTGACACTTCTTAACCTATTACTTTATTATTTGATGTCTCTCTTTTCATTACTCATCAAATCATCTCAGGCTCTCTCTTATTTCCTTTCATGTCTCCCTGTCCCTGTTCTTTATTCTTTCTTTTTTTGTTTTTTTTCTTTGGTTTCATTGCAGCAAGGAACTCACGCACTCCGGCAAAAGGGGGAGGACCTCACCTGCGCACGGATGAGGGAGGAGCTGTCGACGGCGACGGCCTTGCTGGCGGCGCGCGCAGCTCCCCAGGCGGCGGCGGATCCTCACGGCCAGTGGCGGCGCGGCTTCTCAGGCGTGGGCGCGTGGCGGCTGATGGCGGGGATTGCGGCCAAGGGAAAGGAGGTGGAGGAAGGAGGTGAAGTTTGGAGTTTGGGTTTCTTGATTTTTGGGTTTGAATCACAGTTTCTTTGAATCTGAAATTGCTTTCAGATTTGAGTTTGTGTTTGCTTCTCCTCTTAATTTCAGATTTTTGGGTTTGTTGTTTGTTGAATTTGGTTTTGGAAGGCTGAATTTTGGTTTCAATTTGAAGTTGTTGGGTTGATTTGCGAGATGGGATGAAGCTTGCAGGGAGATGGGTTTCTGATTTGTGTTTTGGGTTGAAGGACTTTGCAGGTGGAATTGATTTGGGGAGGGCTGATTTGGTTTGTGGATGAAACTGGTTGTTGATTAATTTGCTTGCAGGATTCGTTTGCAGGAGGAATGAAGACGATGTTGTTACTGTTTTAAGAATAGTGGGGGAGACATTCGGGTGGAGGGATAGCTGGATGTGGAGGAAATTTTGATGAGGCCTATTGGATCTGAACTGCCCCCAGTCGGTGGAGTTCAATGTAGGTTAATTAATTGAAATCTGATTAGCCTTTTAATTTAAGTAATTAAGTTGTTAAGAAAAAAATGTAATTATTAAAATACATAAAGTAATTAGTGAAAGTTAAAAGGTGATTAGCAATTTTGTAATTAGCGAGATAATTAAGTTAAGATAATTCATTAAGATTAATAGTCAATTAACAATGTTACGGTAAAACGAAACAGATACGCGCTCGCGTTGACGTACGAAGGAATTCGCGCACAAAAATATCCGGATGGAAATACGGACATACAATAATCATACGTCTAGAAAATACCGGCCGTTACATTCTACCCACCTTAAGAAAAATTCCGTCCTCGGAATTCTTATCCACTAAAGAGTAGGGAACAAATATGGGTAACGCTCCCGTATCTCATCTTCCCGCTCCCAGGTTGACTCTCCTGGCGAGTCGCGACGCCACATCACCCTGACTAGATCAACAGTCTTGGTCCTGAAAACTTTCTGACGTCGATCTAAGATCTCCACCGGTTGCTGTTCGTACGTCAGATCTGGTCGAACTGTGATCTCTGAGTAATCCACAGCATGAGAAGGGTCGCTGATATAACGACGGAGCTGGGACACATGAAAGACGTCATGTACTCCCACTAAGGACGGTGGCAAAGCTAAGCGATATGCTACCTCTCCAACTCGCTCCAACACATCGAAGGGTCCAATAAATCTCGGACTAAGCTTGCCTCTCTTTCCAAATCGAATCACTCCTCGATTTGGTGAGATCTTCAGGAACACATGATCTCCCGGCTGAAACTCCAAAGGACGCAGTTTAGCATCAGCCCAATGCTTATAACGGTCCTGAGCGATCCGAAGCTTGTCCCTGATATCTCGCACAACATCAACTGCTTCTACTATCATCTCTGGCCCCAAGAGCTCTCTATCACCGATGTCATCCCAACTCAGTGGCGATCGACATTTCCTCCCGTAGAGAGCAGCAAATGGCGCCATGCCAATGCTCGCCTGGTAGCTATTGTTGTAGGAAAACTCCACCAGGTGCAGGTGATCCTCCCACGAACCCTTGAGGTCCAACATGCAAGCTCTCAACATATCCTCCAATATCTGAATAGTGCACTCCAACTGGCCATCTGTCTGCGGGTGATACGCAGTACTGAACTTCAGACTGGTACCCAGATTGGTCTGCAGACTCTTCAAGAACTGAGATGTGAATCTCGTATCACGATCTGATACAATGCTCACAGGGACTCCATGCAAGCGCATGATCTCCTACACGACATAATTCACATCACGACTAGTACTAGAAGGAAATTATTAAGGTATGAGTTAGGTCATTACCTCCATATACTTCCTTGCTAATATCTCTGTGGATTGCCCAACTCGGAAAGGTATAAAATGTGCGGACTTGGTCAATCGATCAACGATGACCCAAATCGCGTCGTTCTGCTTGGTGCTCCGAGGTAAGCCAGTCACGAAGTCCATCGTGATGTGCTGCCACTTCCACTCGGGAATTGGCAGAGGTTGTAGTAATCCAGCAATGCGATGGTGTTCAGCCTTCACTTGCTGACACACGAGGCACTTGGCTACACTACGTGCCACGCTTCTCTTCATCCCATGCCACCAGAAATTCTGACGAAGATCCTTGTACATCTTAGTACCTCCAGGATGAATAGAATAAGGCGAACTGTGAGCCTCATTCATCAACTCCTCTCTGATATCTCCGGCAGGTACGCAGACCCTACTACCATATCTCAAAGATCCATCCGCGTGAATCAGAAAATCTGTCCGAAGTCCTGCTTCGACTTGCTCTCTGATCTTCTTCAACTTAGCATCCCCATCTTGAGCAGTTTTGATTCGATCTACAATCGTCGACTGAATCTGCATGTTCATCAACGACGATGTGACTCCCGGTAGTACAACTTCAATATTCATCCTTCGTAGATCCTGCTGCAATCTCCACTGAGCTGTGAGAAACATCACTTCGGGCAGTCGACTCAAGGCATCCGGTACAACATTCACCTTCCCTGGATGATACTGAAGATCGATGCCATAGTCTGCCATCAATTCCAACCATCTACGCTGTCTCATATTTAGTTCCTTCTGGGTGAATATATATTTCAAACTTTTGTGATCAGTGAAGATTTTCACTTTCTCACTCAGTAAGAAATGTCGCCAAATCTTCAAAGCAAAGATGACAACGGCTAGCTCCAAATCGTGGGTCGGATAATTCTTCTCATGGACCTTCAATTGTCGCGAAGCATATGCGACCACATGATTGTGCTGGTGCAGAACGCATCCAAGTCCCTTGCCTGATGCGTCGCAGAAAATTTCGAAGCCTCCGCTTCTGTCCGGAATAGCTACGACTGGTGCAGAAGTCAGTCTCTCCTTCAAGGTAGAAAAAGCTTGCTCACAAGAGTCTGACCAACTGAACTTAACATCCTTCCTCGTCAATTTTGTCATCGGCTCAGCTATTCTTGAGAAATCCTTGATAAATCTACGGTAGTATCCAGCCAATCCAAGAAAACTCCTGATGTTCGATGCCGATCGAGGTGTAGGCCATTCACTGACTGCTTTGACCTTCCCCGGATCCACTGAGATTCCATCTCCCGATACTACATGCCCAAGAAATGCAATTCTATCCAGCCAGAATTTGCATTTACTGTACTTGGCATATAGTCTATGATGACGGAGCGTCTCCAACACCATCTTCAAATGCTCTGTATGCTCTTCCTCGCTCTTCGAGTACACCAGGATATCGTCGATGAAAATCACCACGAACTTGTCAAGGAAGTCGTAAAAGATAAGGTTCATGAGATTCATGAATACAGCAGGAGCGTTCGTCACACCGAACGGCATGACAACGAACTCGTAATGCCCGTACTTAGTCCAAAAAGCGGTCTTGAGTACATCTTTCTTCTTGACTCTGACTTGATGGTATCCGCTCCGGAGATCTAACTTCGAAAATACCCTCGATCCACCAAGCTGATCGAAGATATCATCAATGCGAGGCAGCGGGTACTTGTTCTTCACTGTGATCTGATTCAACTCCCGATAATCAATACACATTCTTCTTGAGCCATCTTTCTTCTTTACTAGCAAGACGGGTGCACCCCAGGGAGATATGCTGGGATGAATGAAACCCTTCTGTAGTAGCTCATCCAACTGCTTCCTCAACTCTTCTAATTCTGCAGGAGCCATACGGTACGGCGCCTTCGAAATTGGTTGAGCTCCTGGCATAAGATCGATGCCAAACTCCAATGCTCGATCGGGCGGCAGTCCAGAAATGTCTTCAGGGAAGACGTCTTCGAAATCTCTCACTACTGCAGGCTTCTCTGGCTCAGCAATCATAGATGTAACGGTCAATCGGTAAGGCTGGGCTTGGAACTTGACAGGTCCAAGCGAACGTCCTCCACCGACAAACTCGAACACTGGATGGTAGGGAATTTCGAACACCACTTTCTTCCGGTGACAGTCGATCGTGGCATAAAAAGCTCCTAACCAGTCAATGCCAAGAATAGCATCAAAGTTGGGTAGGTCGTGGACGATGAAATTGGCATACAGTTCGTGTCCACTAATCACCAACGGGCACGGTTTACATCCCAGTGCAACCTTCACTACACCATTCCCAGTTGTAATGTTCCAACACTTGGGAAGTGTATAGGTGGGTATTGAGTGTTCGACTACGAACTTCCGAGATAGGATGCACATGGAAGCTCCAGAATCGTCAGGGTCAAGGCCGGGTGAGATGAAACTAAGATGACACCTAAGGGTAATATGCAACTAAATTAACATGGATATAACTAATCAAATATAATGCATAAATAAGGAAGACTAGGCGTGACAGGTTTTAGTGGTGGCCCATGCAGGTCCTTGCATTGCGACGAAACAACAACAATAATAAAGCAGATAAGAAAATATCCACCAACAACATCCAACAAATATTACATCACAGAATAGTCACAAAAGTACGAGTCTGAACAATAGGCCTAAAGCATGGCCAAACAAAACAAAGAGAGATAAGTGCTATGCACCGAAACCTAACAACAACTAAGGAAAGGTAACAACTAAGGGGAGACTCCAAACGAGTCTAGGACTGGTCACCCGTGTCCTCGAACTCGGTCTCAGCAGGGACCTCGAACTCAGCGTCAACGAACTGCTCGTCCTCAGCAACCTGCTCTGTCTCAAATCCTGACATGTGACACCCAAAGAGAAAAGGGCACATGTCAGCAAAAGTCTCCCAAGGGAAGCGGAGAACTTTTGTGCAAGGATACAAATAAAATAATGCAACTAGCAGTTCTACAATGATGATATGGCATGACATTAAAAAAGTGCAACAATTAACAAGATAAAAATAATTAAGCACGTCGTAGCAGAAAGCTACAAATCACTATTTCACGATTTCACGATTTCACGATTAACTTGTATTCACGATGTGCACAGGGTTTACGCCTTTTGGCTGAAGTGGCTGTACGGGCACACTTCTACGCTCAAGTGATCGCTTAACACTACCCCTCCACGTGTATCGAGCGTTGGTTTCCCAACAACACTGTGCTCGCTTCTGGATCACGAGCCAGGAAGTGTTTATCAATATGGCATAGGGTTGTGCCCGCAAAAGCAGGTGCCTAGCCTCAATAGTTACAATTATTGTAGCGTGTGCTACGCAATCACGATAGAACAATTTGATGCATGACATGTAATGAGCAGTTAAAGTGCGTACATTTAATTGAAAGTAAACGTGACATGACAGCATGAATGAAAACAGGTAAAAAGTGTCGGATCCAGTTTCGTTGTCAAACTAGATCAATATGGTCGTCTAGGCGACTATCATTTCACCGCCTAGTCTCTTTTACGCAACTACACAAATTGGCCTAAAACATGGCCTAAATAATTACTGGCAAGTATCACTTGCCTGGTTCTGGTGGTATTGGTCGTCGTGGGTTCGAGCGTTACGTTACGGTGAGTCCGGTACGCTGTTTTGGTTAAACAAATTAACGAATTAGGTCCATTGCAAGATAAGCACGAAATTAAGTTAATCCCCAACTTAGGTTCGACAGATTTTTATTGGGGTCTCAGGCTAGGGTGGGTTTATATAAATATGGTTCACATTATCTTATTCAAAGTTATTACACTAACATTGAGTAACAATTATTAACATGCGAAAATAAACACTTAATAATTCAATATCAAATTAGCACTAATACCCTATTAATTTCCTCTTACTATAAGTTAATGACATGTTAAACATACATAAATAAGTTTACCTAACAAGTTTGACCATGGGGTAAAGTAACATGGTTAAAATTTGCTAACAGTAACTTGGGTAATATGTAGTAATATCTCGTTTTCTACCCCTCTTTAATTCTATCCTTTTTTTTAAATTAAGAGGCTGACACTTCTCAACCTATTACTTTATTATTTGATGTCTCTCTTTTCATTACTCATCAAATCATCTCAGGCTCTCTCTTATTTCCTTTCATGTCTCCCTGTCCCTGTTCTTTATTCTTTTTTTTTGTTTTTTTTCTTTGGTTTCATTGCAGCAAGGAACTCACGCACTCCGGCAAAAGGGGGAGGAACTCACCTGCGCATGGATGAGGGAGGAGCTGTCGGTGGTGGCGGCCTTGCTGGCGGCGCGCGCATCTCCCCAGGCGGCGGCGGATCCTCACGGCCAGTGGCGGCGCGGCTTCTCAGGTGTGGGCGCGTGGCGGCTGATGGCGGGGGTTGCGGCCAAGGGAAAGGAGGTGGAGGAAGGAGGTGAAGTTTGGAGTTTGGGTTTCTTGATTTTTGGGTTTGAATCACAGTTTCTTTGAATCTGAAATTGCTTTCAGATTTGAGTTTTTGTTTGCTTCTCCTCTTAATTTCAGATTTTTGGGTTTGTTGTTTGTTGAATTGGTTTTGGAAGGCTGAATTTTGGTTTCAATTTGAAGTTGTTGGGTTGATTTGTGAGATGGGATGAAGCTTACAGGGAGATGGGTTTCTGATTCGTGTTTTGGGTTGGAGGACTTTGCAGGTGGAATTGATTTGGGGAGGGCTGATTTGGTTTGTGGATGAAACTGGTTGTTGATTAATTTGCTTGCAGGATTCGTTTGCAGGAGGAATGAAGACGATGTTGTTACTGTTTTAAGAATAGTGGGGGAGACATTCGGGTGGAGGGATAGCTGGATGTGGGGGAAATTTTGATGAGGCCTGTTGGATCTGAACTGCCCCCAGTCGGTGGAGTTCAATGTAGGTTAATTAATTGAAATCTGATTAGCCTTTTAATTTAAGTAATTAAGTTGTTAAGAAAAAAATGTAATTATTAAAATACATAAAGTAATTAGTGAAAGTTAAAAGGTGATTAGCAATTTTGTAATTAGCGAGATAATTAAGTTAAGATAATTCATTAAGATTAATAGTCAATTAACGATGGTACGGTAAAACGAAACAGATACGCGCTCGCGTTGACGTACGAAGGAATTCGCGCACAAAAATATCCGGATGGAAATACGGACATACAATAATCATACGTCTAGAAAATACCGGCCGTTACATCAGCACCGCCAAGACCCCCCTCCGACAGCTTCTAGGCCGGAAAACTCCTTTGGCTGCCCCACAGGCCGGCCAGCGCACTCGGTCTGTCTTTAAGCGACGTCGAGATGACGCTACGACTCCATTGCCTGCTGTTTTGACCCCTTGCCTTTGTTCCCCCTTTTGATCGCTGTTCCGTGGCTCCTTGACGTCGCCAACACCTTCTACGGACCGCTACCGGGCTCGTCTCGCTGTCCGTACTTCCGAAGCCACTAGACGCCTCCCCAGAGTTCCCTTGCTCACTGTTTCGCTGTGCAAATCACTGTCCCCTCAAGTTCACTACCGTAGATCCTCCGTTGACGCACAGAAATTCTTCATCGACATGCCATTCAGATCCGTCACTGTTCAGACCCTACTTCTACGTCAAACACCGGAGAGGTTGGTCCCCCTGACTCGTAGCGAACCCACACCGTAGATCAACCAAACACTAAACTAAAAATTTGACAACTCAAACTAAATTTATTTTCAGCTTCTGTAAAATGATTGCCCACCGTAGGAAGATCGACAATCGGACAACTTTTCTGTGCACTTAGGGTAGAAGTCGATCTAGATCAAACAGAACATCAAAACGTGACTTTTTGACTGTTAGGGTAGTCTCGACAATTTTAGGAACAAACCCTAATAGGACTTATTGAAAAATGCGACCTGACACTGTCACCGTGACCCTATTTCAGACGGACTACCGAGGACGCGACGCTTGGACGGGACGCTCCGGACAGATGACACGCTCGCCACCGCAGGCAAGTGTACTCACTTGCACTTTCGATCGTGTTCAGGCCTTAGATTTTTAGAACTGTTAGAATGTGAACAATGAGAATTGGACGTGAAATGATAGCGTCCGGGACGTCCTTGATGGCTTAGACTTGACGACGAAGTCTAAGCTCAACAACAAATTTTGACACCTTAGGGTTATCTTGTGTGTGCGTGCGTGTGGACCCCCTAGAAGAACCATCCCCGTCTTGTCATGTCGTGTCTTGTTTTGCACAGCCTGTGGGCAATAGGGCACTCACCAGTGAGTGGGTGATCCCTTGTACTGATACATAGCTTACGGGCAATATGGCACTCACCAAGCTAGAGTGAGTGATCCCTTGTACGGACTTGTCTTGTGCACTTGGGTTGGGGTAGGGTTGAGCGTGCACACGGGGAGAGGGTCTGATCCCCCTCGAACCGTAAGGCGTGAACCCTTCGAGTCACACGTGTCTTGTCTTGTTCATGTGCACAAGGTTGAGCGTTCCCTCGGTTGAGAAGGTGCTAGCCGCCTTCTAATCGAAAGGCGTGAACCTTAGTGACACACTTCTTGTCTTGTCTTGTCCCGTGCACAAGGTTGAGCATTCCCTCGGTTGAGAAGGTGCTGGCTGCCTTCTAACCGAAAGGCGTGAACCTTAGTGACACATCATGTCATGTCTTGTCTTGTCTTGTCACGTCTTGTCTGGACCCGTTTAGGTTAGCCCCGTAGTCCGTAGTAATCGCTACGGCTACTACTTGACGCGTTTTACTTTTCCTGCTCCGTTTACCTTCTGTTGTTACTATGTTATAACCCCAGCATGTTAATCAACCAGTAAATCATTGCTTAAAGTTTCAGTACACTTGCAGTAGAGTCTAAATCTCTGTTGTAGACTTTACCTGGCGTACAGTTCCTTTCTTTTGGGTGTTGTACGTCAGGTGTTGAGCCAGAGTACGTTGACGAGGCGGACTTGCCAGAGTACGTAGAGCCCGAGGAAGCCGACCCAGAGTATGTGCCTAAGGAGGACCAGATTTAGAGGCTCCTCCCTGTTGCTATTCCAGAGTTTTCCTGCTTACTAGGTTGGGTTCGTAGCACCGTTTACTTCTTTCTGTCTAGGTTGGGTGCTTGCATCAGTAGTTTACTTTCAGTTGTTGTAGCCGAGTCAGGCTTTTGTTAGACTCTCAGTACTTCTGGATTGTTATTTTGGAATAAAATGAATGTTCCTGTTTAGTACTTTTGTTGTTCCGTACTAACCTGTAGGGACATGTTCCTTCGTCTTGGAGTACCACACAGACGCTTATTGGGTCCGAGCTTCACAGCTCCGGCCTAAGCGGGCCTTAGTCACGCTTCGCCTCCGTAGTTTTGGGAAGCGGGGCGTGACAACATGCTCCGAGCCGATTTGCAGTGCCCCCGTCCCGAGCGCCGACCGAGCCTATAGTCCTATACACATCCCCCACCGTCATTCAACACTCATGCCTTCTGGACACTCATCACTGGATCGCCTCTCGCCTTTGACCCTAGCCGGGCCAAGGCCACTGCTATCGTCCACCCATGCCTCCGCATTGCTCGACGCCTTATGGCGACGACTTTTCTAGCGAGGTATGAGCCTGGAACGATGTCTACGCCTGAGCTTTACATGCTCTATGTGATGACCAGAGCGAGAGCCTTCGAGGCCGGTGGAGACGTCTTACTCTAGATCGATATAGCTAGCTGGTATCTAGACCGCATCATTATCTCTATCGGCACTAGGACTCCTATCTGTTGCGGCGGTCTGATTGCCCTTCTGGCTCCCATGTGCGGGGTTGACCTCCCAGCTGGTTTACTACGACCCCTGGGCCACACTTCCCTTTCTATTGATGTTATGGCCTGCATGAGGATGTTACGTCCTCATGGTCAGCACCACTGGGTTTGGCTGCATGGTCCATTTGGTGCAGATTACATGGTGCTTCCAAGTCCC
>JAULAV010006150.1:0-35200 GCA_030789695.1 Scilla litardierei
ATCGGAACCACCACATACCAAACTAAACGTTCAATGGGCCAAAAATACAAATAAGAGAGCACACCCCTACAGAAAGACATCCATAGTTAATCCTACTAACAGTAAGCAGAAACCAAACCTAAGCTAATAAAAACCGCGCATCTCATAAGCACCCCAACCTCACTTCTGCCCAGCAGAATCTGGGGAAGCATCCCCATAAGAGACCAAGCCCTTCTTCCCATCCAGGCTGCTCGAAGGCCGATCTCGATCTTGATTTCTCTTTGTTCGTTCTTTTCGGGGGCGGACTATCAGGGGAGGATCTCGACCTTGATTTGGACTTTGACTTGGACCTGGATCTTGATCCCGAAGGGCTTCTGCTCACTGAGACTGACTTGTGTTTCTCAGATCGTGACACATCTCGTAGGCTGTCACGGGACCCTCAGTTTCTCTGCAGCAGGTGAGCGGGCTTCGTATTGGACTTCGCCGGGCCACGGTAACCCAAACCCACGGGGCTGCGGGGAAACGCTTCTAGTGCGACTTCTCCTGCTTTTGTACCTGCATTAAAATTGGATAGCGATGGAATGTTACCAACTTAATATAGGAATATATTCCATGTACTTGTTACTTGAACCACAGAAACCCGTTCAAAATAGGGGAATCTACTTAAAATAGGAATATATTCCATGACTTGTTACTTGTGAATACATGGTCACGTCCAAAGCTCAATTAGCATGAAAAAGAGAAAAAAAAATTAAATATTAAAAAAGATAAAAAACACTAAGGATTGAATTTTATAGATATACTAGAAATAACCCGTGCACAAAGTGTACGGACACCCACCCCCAAAAACCAACCCACACAATCAGGACGCGAGACCCACACGAGTGTTTCACTGAGTGCAAAAACGGTGTGAAAATGAGAATGGTGGGTTTGAGTGTGTGTATTGTCTTGGGGTTGTTGGTTTTTTTTTTTTTTTTGATTGGGGGGGTGTGATTTTGGGTGTTCTGGGTTTAGGTGTGTTTTGGGGGTTTGGGTGGAGTTTTGGGTTTTGGGTTTTAAGGAGGTTGTCTCATGTGGCAATGTGACATTGCCACATGGGACAAATTCAAAAACATCCCTCAATTGTAATAAGGATGAGGTGGTTCAAAAAGGAGCTAACGGTATATTAGCCAATGTGTCTGCAGACTTTTCTAAAAATCCCGGTCCTTTTAGGTTCAGACATTAAACTGACAGGAACAATACTATCCATGGAGGTGATAGCAAGCAGTTTGAATAAACACTGGCAACTGACCCAGCATCACAAACCAATAAAATACCACACATGTTACACATTTGACAGCAATTTTTAGCTCAACAAAAAGCATGAAAAATCTATGATACACAACAAGAAAACGTCCCTCAAACATAATCATGTTCAATAAGGGTCTGAGAAACTCCGTTCAGTTGCAACAGTTGGTGTTTCAGTTGTGGTATCAATATTAAAAAGCAATAACAATATACACTGACAGTTAACTTTGGGGGGGGGGGGGGGGGGGGGGGGGGGGGGGGGATTTAGATCTAAAATAATTGTTGGTAAACAACAAAGTGCTTCAAAGAGTTATAAGTACAAGGTCAAAACAATGTAAGAAAGATACAAGGTTAATGATGCGATCTAGGGCTTTTTTGGAATAAAGGTGGGTTTTTTGTGGAAGAACAAAGAAAAGAGATATTTTTATTTTATTGAATTTCAAATCTGAAAATAAAAGGGATAACTTGTCCCAATTCGAGAAGAGGCACCTAACTTTCGATTCGAGATGAAAGATGTTAATATCTCCAAAAGATGTTCGTGGACACCTTGACCAAGGGTATTCACAATTAATCAAAACATAAAACCCCCCAAGAGGCCGCGCCCTGGGCTATTAAAAGACTAATTTGCAAATTTGGACTTTTTGCACAAAAAACGCCCCTAGAGTTAAGAATCTACAAATTAGTCCCTGAAGTTGCCAAAGCTGCCGCAACGCGCCTCCCTCCTCATATAGGTGATGATCGTATCATTACTCCTCCCAAAAAGATCCACCTTATCCTCAAGGTATAAGTCTGAAAATTGCCGCTCGATCACCTCTCAAGACTCCCATATAGCGTCATAATCTGGTAGTCCCCGCCATCTGATAAACACCTCCTGGGTCCCTATTACGCTCTGGCGAACCCCCTTGACCTCATGTGGCTCTAGCATTACCACCATGTTGTCGGTCAGGGTGGATGGAAGGGTATGTGAGAGTGTGGTCTCCAATGGCGCATTGTAGCCGTGACACGTGGAACACTGCATGGATAGTGGATGTAGTCGATAGATTTAGGCGATACGCCACCTTCCCAATCATAGCAACCTCAAATGTGCCACAATAACGGGCCGACGGCTTCTCATTACTCTGATGCGCCAAAGTCTTCTATCTATATGGCCTCAGTTTAAGATAAACCATGTCCCTAACCTTGAACTGCACATCCCTCCAGTGAGTGTCTGCCTTGGCCTTGATAATCTGTTGCAACCGTGGCAAGTGCCGCTTCAACTCTTCAAGCATTTTGTCCCTCTCCTCCAAGTACTCCTCCACATGAGACACTGGGGTTGTGCCGCGGCTATAATGGATCAAATGTGGGGAATCCCGCCTATAGAGGATGCAAAAAGGGGTGCACTGTGCCGCCGAGTGATAGGTGTTGTACCAATATTCAACACATGCCAACCACTTAGCCCACTGCTTAGGTGACCGAAGCAAAATAGCGCAAGTATGTCTCCACGCTCCTATTCACCACCTCCGTCTGGCCGTCTATCTGCAGGTGATAGGTCGTGCTTCTCTTCAGTATGGTCCCATGCACCTTGAAGAACTGCTTCCAGAAACTGCTCACGAAGACTGTCGCGGTCTGAAACAATTGAGGCATGGAAACTGTGTAGGCAACCGACCTTCATAAACATTGTGGCCACCGTCACTGCCGTATATGGATACTGCAGTGGACTGAAATGAGCATACTTGCTGAGGCGGTCTACCACAACAAATATGATAGTGAAGCCCTCCAACTGTGATAGACCCTTGATGAAGTCCATGCTGATAACCTCCCAGACCCTCTTTGACAAGGCAAGTGGCTGAAGTAATCCTATGTGAGCCATTGCTAAGTATTTGTGACGTTGGCAGACGTCACACTCCGCTACCATCATAGCGATGTCCCTCTTCATTCCGGGCCAGTACAGCTCCTTAGCCATCCTCATGTAGGTCTGCTGCACTCTTGAATGTCCTCCCACAGAACTGGCATGGAACTCTTGAAAAATCATCAGCATATGGGAAGAAGTCAAGGTTGGGGGATATATGCCCTCAATTCATTTGTATTGGATACAAATGGATTTTATAAGTCGCAAAGAGTTTGCGATATAAGTTTAGAACATTAAGGATGTGGGAATTTTGCATATGATGCAAAAGAAAATTGAACATGTCGTAAAATATTTACGTACATATTTAATAATATAATAAACACGTTGAAACAGTTACCTGAATGACGGGATCGTCCCGGTCTACACGCAGGTTCAAACCACGTTAAAACGGACTCCAAACATGCGAAATAGAGTCAAACCCATGAATTTAGCCCAAATTGGGCATTGTTCTCGCTAGGAGGGCGCCCGACCCGCTAGGCAGGTAGGCGCACCCGCGCCCGCGCAGGCGCGCGCTCTGCACGCACCCGCGGGGCGCCGGGGGGGCGCGCCCGCGGGGCGTGTGCTGGTCGCGCATCTTGCTGGCGTGCGCTGGCTAGGTGGGACCCACGCCGTGGGCCCCACACTTGGGTTGCAAACCTAGCTGGAATGGCGGCTGCGTTTTTGCGAAATGCATGGTTTTGGGCTATCTTTGGACCCTTATTTGAAGGGTCAAACGGACTCGGAATGGAGTGTCGTTTCTTCATACGTGTTCACTGTTCAACCCTCTTCGATTTGATAGGTTGTATCACTTGCGAAACTCAACTGTGAAGGAGGAAAAATTTGCTAAACTTTGGCCTTTGTGAAAGGCAAAACTTTAATTAATTTTCCTCCAAAAACTATTAGTCCCACATCGGATATGTAGTGAAGGGGATGGGCCAGTCGCCTATATAAATAGGGGCATACTCCCGTCCTTGAAACTCGTCCCGAGCTCCAGATCTGGGTAGCTCCATTAAACGTGAGCAAGCCTGGATCTGAGCTTAAATTTAATTATTCTCTTCCTAAATTTCTTGTTGCGCCTGCACAGGCTCTAGCAAAAGCTACGAAGGAGCTCGGATCGGATCCAAAGTCTTGACGAAGGAGACACTCAAGGTAAAATCTTCTTCGGCGCATGGTTGGCTCAGCGACAAGGGTGTTGCTCGGCTCGAGACGTGGTTCGGCTTGGGAGAAGCAACACGGAGGCCAAAGAAATGTTGCTGAAAACGACGCTTCGTATTCTACGGAAACGAAGTGAAAGGTATGAAGTTTAAATTAAACATGCATTTATAAATTGCAAATGTTAGATAGATCTATCCTTAGGGGTTGGTCAGACCCAATCCCTGGATAGTAGAGATCTTGGCTAGGGTTAATCTTTAGGGCTGTTCTTAAAATAGTTTTAACATAATTATCCGCTGCTTTATTCGATCTCGTCGTCCGTCCGACTTAGGACGGACGTCGATTTTATAGCCATAAGGACCTAGAAAACCCTATAGTGGTATCAAAGCCAGGTCTACACGATCTATAGTTTTTGTAATTATAAAATGTATATGATACAGCATGCTTCTCCATCGGATGGAGGTTTTATTTTGAACTATTTAAATTGTCGTTTTTAAAAGCAATGATTTTATTTTCGAAAATTGTTTTTTGAAAATTAGATTTAATTTTATTTTAAAATTAAATCTTTAAAATTATGAGATAATGTTTGATGTAACTTAAACTTATGCGATAAATTTTAGGTTGCATGTTTAGCCGGAAAATTTTATGAGATAAATTTTAATTGCTTTGTTATCATGCTAATTGTTTAGTTGCTATTTTTAATGGTTATATTAGTTCGTATTGATTATGTGATAATTCAAGAAAGACTATTAGGATAGCCATTAAAACCCTTTCAGAAAATTATAAGATACTTTTTTGGACATGCTAAGATTTAAAAATTGTTGCAACAAATTAAATTGTTGTTTAGGGTGGCCCTCTCCATAATTATTATTTTAATTGTTCTAATAATAATTTTGAACAAAAGTTGCAACTTGAATTTTAAATGTCTAATACACTTGAATTTTAAATGCCTAATACATGATTAGGATAGCACCATAATAATCCTTATAGTCGATAATGACATTAATAAAAGTTATTAACCAATCCTGATAATTTCGAATTTTAGGATTCAACTAGTTGATAGGATTAACTACCCATGAAGTGTTTACTCCCACTAGTAGAGGCTTCGGAAGATGGCCTAACAAAGGTCGTGGACGATTTGGATGAGTCTCCCATCTTACACCCCAAGCCAATGTGGTGATTGGCCGGAAGTAAGTCATTTAGGATATTATCCAAATGGCCCTTACCTTTATTGAATTCATGAATTCGGCCTAATGTGCACTCATACTTCTCGGTGAGAGAATGCATCGAAGCATCCAAGGTGGACACTTGCGATGTGAGTGCACAAACACGTGACTTGAGATTCTTATTCTCAATACTCAAAGTTGAGTTTTGAGACGTCAAATCCGCTATCACATGTTCATCCGAATCCTCGATATGAACATGCTCAAGTTGAGGCTTGAGATTTACAATCTCATTTCTCAACCCTTCAACAACGGTGTCGTTGACGATGATATGCTTAGGCGAGGTTTGAATACTAGTTAACTCATTTTTAGTCTTAATAAATCTAGTAGCCAAATTAGAAAACTTATTCCAAAGTTGTTCGTTGGCTAACCTAAGTTCATCCATAGTTGCCTCTTCGCCTTCATCCTCGCCTTCATCCTCGCTTTCATCGGAGGTCTCTTGATCACGTTCCTCTTTTTCCATGAAGCACGTGTGTGCTTTCTCCACTCGTTCATCATCCGACTCTCCACTTGAGGAGTCCTCTTCGGAGTCGGTGAATGTGCTTACAAGTCCTTTCTTGTGCCTTCTCGACTTGTCGTGCTTGGATGCCTTCCACTTCTCCTTGTGTTTGTTTAGAGGACAATCCGGCTTGATATGTCCTGGCTTATTGCATTTATAACACACGGGAGTAGAAACATTAGTCGAAATCGCCTTCTTCCGATTCTTCATCATCGGTAGATGGAGCGGCCTTGTACGCAATCGCCTTTTTCTTTGGCTCGTCTTGCTTCAAGTACGACTTCATCTTTTCTTCCATCATGAGCTTACTGTCCTTGCGTACCTCATAAGACATCAAGGTACACATTAGTTGTATGACAGTATACTTACTCATATCATTACCTTCCTCGATGGCGAAGGTACGCTTTTCCCAACAAGAAGGAAGTCCATCGATGATCTTTGAGACTTTCTCCTTTTGGGTGTAGGTTTTCCCAAGAGCCTCCAATTCATTGGTAATGTCAACGAATCGAGCATAATACTCTTTCAACTTCTCACCCTGTTGCATATGAAATAATTCGAAATCCTTATTAACAACAACAAGTTTGGAGTCTCTTACCCTACCTGTTCCTTCATGCAAGATGAGGAGTTCCATTTTTGATATGCACTCTTACATGTGCATATCTTATTGAAGTCCTCGGGCTCCAAAGCGCATTGCAATGCGTTCATTGCCTTGGCATTGCTTACCTCCGCGGCGACCTCTGCGGTAGTCCACTTCGCGAAATCTTCTTCGGCGGGCTCGACATACTCCGTCATCGTGGCTCTCCAAAGTGAAGCGCTCCGGAGGAACGTTTCCATCCGGCATTTCCAGTACCCATAATTGGTACCATTGAAGGAGGGAGGCCTAGATGAGGATTGCCCTTCCAAAACTGAAGAATCTCCTTGACGATCCTTGTAGTCGTTTGTCATAGCTTTGAACTCTAGCTCAGACTATGTAGCTTTGACCTTGGCTCTGATACCAATTGTAATGCCCTGTGAAGCTACTGCACATGTACTAGAGGGGGGTGAATAGTACTTTAAAATAATCAAGAGAGTTATTCCTAATTATTGTGCAAACATACAAACAACAATGCGGAATAAACAACAATCAACAAGAATTATCAAACGCAAACAAAGTATGTAACGGGTTCGAATCCACCCAAGTCTCCCCGACTTGTTCCCGGTGATCCTACGTCCCAACCACCCGGATCTAGGGGTGGCAAAATGAACCCGACCCGACCCGAACCCGGCCTACTTAGCCGGGTATGGGTATGGGTGAATTCGGGTCGGGTCGAATTCGGGTCGACCCGGTTGACCCGTATAAAATTCGGGTCGGGTCCGGGTTTGACCCGTCAACCCGTTTGACCCGGATTATACCCGGTTTATAAATAAATACATATATACAATATTCATATCCAAAGCTACAAGGCCGCTTGCTAGGATGTTTGGTTAGCGCGTTCAGTTGTTGCGTTGATTTGTTACATGGTCACAGGTTCGATTCCCTCTGCAGGCGTTTTATTTATCATTTTTTAGTATGGGCTTGGAGTTTAGATAAATAATTAATTGATGTGTGACTCTCAGATCTGGTCGCTAGCTCAATTGGTATGCTTGTGTTCCCCTTTCTAGGGGATCTTCGGTTCGATTCCGGTTGAAAACGAATTATTTCAAAAAAATATTTTGAAAGAGAAGGTAATGCGGGTCGGGTTCGGGTGACCCGCCAACCCGTCGGGTCGGGTTCGGGTCTTACATTCCCGACCCGGATTAAATCCGGGTCGGGTTCGGGTCTACCCCTAAACGGGTCGGGTCGAAACTGACCCGACCCGAACCCGACCCGACCCGACCCGTTTGCCACCCCTACCCGGATCCCCTCCGGATACTTGAGTTAGAAACCACTAACCCAAGATTTTGCACTATGAAATTCTTGTGAAAAACCTTCACAAGACCAAATCATACACAATATAAATGTGACTCTCACAACCCGGGATCACAACCTCTCTCACAACCGAGAGACACAATTGCAATATCAATTGAAATGAAATAAAGAAACACTTACCACAAAATCATATGCCTTGAGTAAATCTTACCAAATTAGGGCAAAGATGGATTTTGGGGAAGATGTCACCAAACCATAGCTACAAGAAGTTGACCAGCAATGGAAGCCTAGGGTGGAGTTGATGACCTTGATTCAAGCTCCTTGGCTTGGAAGGCTCACAATCAATGAATCTCTCTTTGGAAATAAGAGTGAGAGAGAGATTCAAGTGAGGATAGAAAGCTTTAGAATGGAGTTTATTTGCTTCTCTTTGATTCTCAAATATCTCTAATAATCAGCCTTGAATATCCTTGAAGAACCCCTCCAAGTATATATAGGATAGAGGAAAGAGAGAGGCAAAAACGTTTCAATTAATGCTCCAACGGCTCTATTCTGAAGCAGACTAGTCGGTCTAAGAAGGATCACTGACCGACTAGTTCATCAACTAGTCGGTCGGTGATTCAACGTGAACCGACTAATAGCTCGACAGCCAAAAGAGTGATTTCCAGGCAATATGAACTAGTCGGTCTAAGAAGACTTGCCAACCGACTAGTTTGCCAACTAGTCGGTCGGTGAGTGTTCTTTGACCGACTAAGAGATGAAATCAAGTAGCTGAATACAAGTTACACTAGTCGGTTTAAGAACAAATTCCAACCGACTAGTTTCACAACTAGTCGGTCGATTAATGTTCTTGGACCGACTAACTGTAAACTCAGGCTGTACAGAGACAATGATAACTAGTCGGTCTGAGAAGGATTCCTAACCGACTAGATCGTCATCTAGTCGGTCGGTGAACCTTCTTTGACCGACTAATTGATCAACAGGGAAAGAGCTGAAATGAGCAAGGACATCTAGTCGGTTCATGAAGAGTTGCCGACCGACTAGATCGTCATCTAGTCGGTTGGTACTTCTTCTTGAACCAACTAAGATGCACTAGAAGCCGAGGGAAGAAGCGATAAGCTTCGGAAAAGATTCTAATGGCTTCTATGATAATCCTAGCTCTAAGATATGAGTGAAATGAAGATAATAATGTAAGTCCTACTCAAGGCTTAACATTCTAATCTATGAAGCTAGAAGACAATAAATAATACATGACAAACCGTCTTCAAAGCAAGCTTCAATCTTCGCTCTTGACTTCATTAATACTCCTTGAGCTTAACGAAGCTTCAGGCACACGATCATGCGTATTGAGAAGTCTTGATACGTCGCTTTTGATATACGTATTCTTTTGGCGACGATCTCCATAACTGCGCTCACAAACAGTTAGTACGAGATATTTATGTTTGCTCATCATCCAAAACCAAATCCGGAGAATCAATACTCAACATCCTCAAGATCATAAATGACGATGGGTAAAAACCAATATGGAGTTACATGTGATGTGATTGATAATGAGATTATTTACCAACTGCAGAGTCAATCAACTTGTTGAGCCTCCTCAAGGTTGTGAAGCTTGGGGTGGTTGGGTCCCTATCCCATTAAATAACTATATTCGGTCATCTATATGGCTAAAGATGATCGCAGAAATAGTGGGAGGATATAGTTGAATAAAAACCATTTTAACTATATTTAAAAATCATAAATATATGCTAAACTAGGGCAATTCTATGTTTTACCAAAGTGGAATCCAAATCATAATATCCGTAAAAGAAATAAGTTGACAAAATGATTAGTTAAGGAATATTTGATAAACCAAACTATATTCTTACTGATATTAAAAGTTTCCTTCCTAGCACTAAGTTAAGGACAATGATTTCCTTAAGCTCTAAAGTCTAACAAAATAAAAGCACGCTACTTAACACTCGCCTCAGCGAGCAGGGGCAACTTGAAAATACTGATGTTTAAAGCACGTTTCTTCGTACACCTTGTTGAGTCTCCTCAAGGTTGTATGAAAAACGATTTCAATCCGCAAGGTTTGAAACTTCGATCAAATTGTTTGACTCGAAGATGAGTGTAAGAGCGGTGGAAGACAATGTATCCAAATTAGATCTTGAGACAAGCAACTTGTTGAGTCTCCTCAAGGTTGCAAAGCTCAAATGTTTGGATACATGTGATGCTTACACATCTAATATTTGTGTTCGAAAACTTCATTGAGAAAGAATATTTGGTTTATCGTAAGAATATTTGGTTTATTGTAAGATAAGGCATAGTAAGAGGAACAGAAAATGGGACATGTTTGATGTCTAAAAATTTCAGAATAATTGTTATACAAAGATAGTCTCACATATTGGCTAATGAACAAAAGTTGTCTTTAGGCCATGTGGAACTTATATCACCAAGTGAATGTCATCACATTACTTTAGAAGAAATGTTTTGATGTGATTATAATGTATAACAATGTTGTATTAAGAGTTGATACATGAATACGCGAGTTAGTAGCAAATCTTATATGGCAAAATAGACAAGGCCGTACCGAAGAGACTAAGCATCACAAGTCACATAAAGAGGGGTCTGACCTCTCATATTATGAGTCGAAAGACACTTGTGAATCTTGTCTCAAATGTATGATGGCCGAAATTCCATCTGTAAGAAAGTTGGAGAATGAGTTGGTGAACTCGTAGTCTCGTACATTTGGATGTACCCGGACCCAAGTCTAAATAAGCCCAGGAAATCTTATTTTATTACGACACATGTTCTTGATGAAGCACAAGTCTGATAAAATAGAGAACACAATGAAAGAAGTATTTAAACTGATTCGATCGGATCGAAGAGTCGAATACTTAGCTATGTAATTCTTGCGTAACTAAAAGAAAATGAGATTTTCTCTCAGGACAAGTCTTTTAACACATTGGTGTGATAGAGAGCATGAATCGTACTCTGTTAGAATTAGTGCGATACATGGCTAGTGACTCTGAGTTACAATCCTCGTTCTGGGTTAAAACCCAGATAATAATGCCTAGGAATTTGACAAGGTTATGTTAGAATCTTATAAATATAATATTCCTCAAATTAATCGTTAGGAAGTTACAAGGATTACTCGAGTCTCGTGAGACGATAAGTCGAGTAAAACATCATAGTTGATGATGACTTAGTCAACTTCCAAGATTCCATTCGGAGTAGGGACTCTGATTAATAACTTGATGCAATCCGAAAAAGGTCCGTGCACGTAAATAAAGTATGGACTTTAGTTTACGTGCCTAAAGAAAGTGTTTCTTATTAGCTGCAAGTAAATCTTCAAGACAGAAGATTGGTGCAAAAAGAAAATAGTGAAGTATAACTTATGTTGGTTGAGAAGGGTTATCATCCTAACTCCTATAAACGGATTGTGATGAAACTTTCTCACCAGCAGATGTGTACAGGTTCTGTTCAGATCAAACTCGATGTAAATGCTCATGATGACCATGAATACTAGAATATGTTTGTTTTCTAAATATGATTTAGAAGAACAAACTTATAGAGTTTTTAAGGTCAGTTGGAGCAAATATAAAACATGCGATGCATCAAGGAGCCAGAACATATGTTTTGACAAAGTGGTCAAAGAGTTTGACACTTTATCAGAAATGATTATGAACCATCTAAATGACTAGTAACTTGGATTATTCTCGTAAGGTATGATGAGCTGGATGAGATCCAGGCAAGACATTAATTATGGATTCCAATAGACCAAGTGAATTATTTGGATGAGATTCAAATGTGTGGTCTAAAATGAACATAGAAACCCCTTTAGTCTATACAGTAGACGGTTTAGCAGATCCACTCACAAAGGCTCTACCACATTAAGTCTGGAAAGACTTATGTGTAAATGGGATATAAGATGCCGGGATAAATGGGCTTAAGTGCAAGTGGGAGATGTAGCGAGATGGATTTGCCCTCGAGGCAAATCTATCTCGATGTATGTGTACAAGCGTCTTGTTCAAAATAACAGTAAGCTGTTTGGTAAAAATTTACCTAAGTTTAATAATAATGTAGTCTTCATTAGAACTTAGGTATAGTCCTGAGACTTAATGCGAGGTCAAATATATATCAAGAAGGAGATCTCGATCATTGAGAAATATTTCACCGATTGTAGCATAGGTCTTGAAACGTTCGTGGTCGTAAATGTTTCGAGAAATGGATATCGACACATCGGATAGACCATTGTCTTAGTCTTCACCATGTAGTGGTGACGATGATTTCATGGTCGTTCGACTTGGCGAAGTCGGAGACGAGACACGTGTGCTCATTGGAGAATAAGTTCACTGAACGACCCAACAAGAGTTATCATATGGTTCATATTGACATATCTGTCAATGATAACTCTAAGTGATGATAGGTAAGTTGGTCTTATGACTTGAGGTCATTATACGAACCTGTACGTGAACGGTGTCACTTAGATCACTGATCTAGCCTCGGTGCAAACCCAGTTGAAAGGTCTTTAGTTGGGTGACACTTGAAGCGTGCGAGGAGAGTAATGACCAAGATAGTATTCGTCTCTCCCGGTCAAAAGGAGTTAGTGTCGCAGGATTAGTTTGATCAATAATGAAAACTCCGGCTAGAGTATGTTGGAAGAAGTCCAACATTATTTGACTAAAAATCGATGGAGACTAACCAAGTTCAAGCTAGTAGGGTTGACAGTTGACCATACCCTAGGCTTGATTAGACGACATAGTTTTGACGAAAAGACTATAACTGCGGTATTCATCACAGACACAGTCAGGTTGGTCCCGAAAATACTCATGTCAATGAGTTAACCACATAAGTATGATACCGAAACAGGGACGGCACCTGCTGCTCGTGGTCTCTGCCGTCTGGGGTTTCGAGCCCCACCTATAGTAGGGTCAGGCTGTAGGATCTCACACAGAGTGAGACCTTCGTCAAGTAATAGGTAAAAATTAGGGTGAATATGCATTTGATGCAAGTGATAGAAAACTGCTAAGAGTTTGCAGTTAGCTCCTGCATTCGAGATGAATGATCCTAAGTGCAAGTGGGAGATGTTGGGAGATATATGCCCTCAGTTCATTTGTATTGGATACAAATGGATTTTATAAGTCGCAAAGAGTTTGCGATATAAGTTTAGAACATTAAGGATGTGGGAATTTTGCATATGATTCAAAAAATGAATTAAATGTGTCGTAAAATGTTAACATACATATTTAATATAATAAACGTGTTGAAACAGTTACCTGAATGACGGGCACATCCCGGTCTAAACGCAGGTTCAAACAGCGTCAAAAACGGATTCCGAACGTGCGCAATAGAACCAAAACCATGAATGTAGCCAAATTGGGCATTGCGGGTCGGGTTCTCGCTAGGAGGGCGCCCGATCCTCCTGGCAAGCGGGCGCCCGCGCCCGCTTGAGCGGGTTCCGCGCCCGCAGGCGGGGCCCGCCCGCTTCGTGCAGGCGGGGGCCCGCTCGCCCTCGCCAGTGCGGGCGCGCGGTGGCTAGATGGGACCCACGTCGTGGGCCCCACGCTTGGGTTGCAAACCCTAGCTGGAATGGCGGCTGGGTTTTGCGAAATGCATGGTTTTGGGCTATCTTTGGACGCTTGTTTGAAGGATGAAACAGACTCGGAATGGAGTAATGCTTCTTTCTAAGCGTTCACCATTCAACCCTCTTCAATTTGATAGGTTGTATCACTTATGAAGCTCAACAGTGATGGAGGAAAAATTCGCTAAAGTTAGGCCTTTGTGAAAAGCAAAACTTTAATTAATTTTCCTCCAAAAACTATTAGTCCCACATCGGATATGGAGTGAAGGGGAGGGGTCAGCTGCCTATATAAATAGGGACACACTCCCCTCCTTGAAACTCGTCCAAAGCTCCAGATCTGAGTAGCTACATTAAACGTGAGCAAGCCCGGATCTGAGCTTAAATTTGTAATCCTCGTTCTCCCTAAATTTCTTCCTTGCTCCTGTTCGGGCTCTAGCAAAGCTACGAAAGAGCTCCAATCGGATCCGAAGTCTTGACGAATAATCCACTCAAGGTGAAATCTTCTTCGGCGCGTGATTGGCTCAACGACAAGGGTGTTGCTCGCCTCGGGACGCGGTGCAATTTGGGAAGCGGTTCGGCTCGGGACGAGGTGCGGCTCAAGACGCGGTTCGGCTTGAGACAAGCAGCACGGAGGCCAAAGAAATGTTGCTGAAAACAACACTTCGTATTCTTCAAAACGAAGTGAAAGGTATGTAGTTTAAATTAAATATGCATTTATAAATTGCAAATGTTAGATAGATCTATCCTTGGGGGTTGGTCGGACCCAACCCCAGGAAAGTAGAGATCTTGGCTAGGATTAATCTTTAGGGCTGTTCTTAAAATAGTTTTAAGATAATTTTCCACTGCTTTATTCGATCTCGTCGTCCGTCCGACTTAGGATAGACGTCGATTTTATAGCCCTAAGGCCCCAGAAACCCCTACAGCACCAACCGCCCGGTACAGCAGCATTTGTCCACTCGGTGTGTATCCAAGATAATCCGTAGATCCCTGCTGTGGCGCCTCTCGTATCAGTGTCAGCCCCTCATCGGCCTCTCTCCCCCTAGCGACTCTCAATCTAGCAAGACATGCACAGAAATTGCTGCCCTTCTGCCACATCTCTGCGAGACAAGGCGTCTGTTGTCTTGTTCTCCAAACCTAGCCTATACTGAATCTCAAATGTGTAATGCACCAACTTGGAGAGCCACTTCTGATGCTCCTCTGTGACCATGTGCTGCTCCAGAAAATACTTTAAACTCCCGGTCAGTCCACACAATAAACCTCTTCCCGAGTAAATAGGGTCGACACTTCTGTATGGAGAGCACCATCGCCATCAGTTCCCTCTCATGAACCGACTTCAACTGCGCTCGTGCTGACAAGACCTGACTAAAATAAGCCTCTAGGCGCTGATCCTGCATAAGTACTACCCCCAAACCGTACTCTGACGCGTCTGTCTTCACCATAAATGGTCTGCTGAAATCTGGCAATGCTAGCACGGGCACCGTCGTCATTGCCTGCTTTAGAGCCTCAAATAACCTCGTCGCCTCATCCCCCAGTAAAAGCTATCCTTCAGCTGCTTCGTCAAAGGCCATGCTATCGTGTTGTACCACTGGACAAACTTCCGATAATACCTTGTCAAGCCCAAGACCGCATGCCTCTCAACGTAGTGGAGCGGGACCAGTCCAACATAACAGATATATTCGTCATATCTGTCGCCACCCCCATCTGCCGACACCACATGTCCCAAGTACTCCACCTGAGGCTGTCCAAAGAGACACTTCTTCCTGTTGGCGAATAACTGATGCTCCTGCAGCTCATGCAACACCACCTGAAAGTGCCATACATGCTCCTCCATGCAGCAACTATAAATCAGTATATCGTCAAAAAAGACTAGCACAAACCTCTGCAAGTAGGGGGCAAAAGACCATGTTCATCAGGGCCCGGAACGTCGCTGGGGCATTCGTTAAGCCAAAGTGCATGACGAGGAACTCGTAGTGCCCCTCGTGTGTCCTTAACGCCGTCTTTAGGATATCTGTCGCCCTCATCAGAATCTGATGGTACCCGACTTCAGATCTATCTTCGAGAACGCCGCCGCCCCATGTAGCTCGTCTAGTAGCTCATCAATCACCGGGATAGAAAACTTGTCAGGCACAGTCCCCTTATTCATGGCCCGATAGTTTACACAGAAGCGTCAGCTGCCATCCTTCTTCACGAACAGGACCGGAATAGAAAATGGGCTCACACTCGGCTGGATCACCCCCACCTGCAGCATCTCCCCTACCATCCTCTCAATCTCATCCTTCTATGCACCTAAGGATGCCGATATGGGCACACGCTGATTGGAGACACCGCATCCCGTAAGACAATCGTGTGCTCGTGGTCCCGTGGTGGTGGGAGACTTATACTGACTCAGCTGCTGCTCCAACTCTGGCGCTATCACTTGCTCTTGTCGCTCATCCGCATCCTCAAGTGATAACATCTGGAGCTCCACCAAGAACACTCCTCCCACCATCTGGAGAGCCCTAGCAATGGATTTATAGGACACCAAAGAGCGACATAAACTGGGGTCACCCTGTAACACTGTCATTCTTCCCTCCTGATACTCCAGCCTGAGAAGCTTTCAATTTGTCTTTGTATTCCCTAGGGTCTGCAACCACTTCATGCCCAGGATGGTGTCCATGCTCCCCAACTCCAGAGGAAGGAAGTCTGCGACGATCTAAACCCCCTGAATAGTAACAATCAAGCCCCGACATACCCCGCTGCTCTGTGCCACCTGCCATGTCCCTAGCACTACTCCGAAACAGCCTGTGTCACTAAGCTGCAACCTCTGTCTCTTCACCAGCCTGCGGGAAATGAAATTATAGGTAGCCCCACTATCCACCAACACCGTCACGTCTAGATCTGCAATGCGCCACACCAATTTCATGGTGTGGTTCAATGTGAGCCCCACCACGAAATTAAGGGATACCTCCGCCATGTGCAGGTGCTCCTGATCCTCCTCCTCGTCAGCCTTGAGCTCTGTCACGTCCTCTCCCACATCATCATTCACTATCAATATCTGCAAGGTACGGTCGTTGCATCGATGCTCTGAAGAGAGCTTCTCGTCGCACTTGAAGCATAGACCCTTGGCACGCTTCTCCTGTATCTCAGCCTCTATCATCCGCCGTAGCTGCCCCTGGTTGTGGATCGACCACCTTCTCCTTACTGGCCGCTGCCCTGCCTGTGGCTGCTGCTCCCTACGTGGCCGCCTTCTGTCCCCTACGGTGCATGCCCTCGAAAAGAACCTCCCCACTACCCTCGGGCTCTCCTTTCATCGACCAGTCTATCCTCCACCATCCTCGCTAGGTGCAGCAAATCCCTAGGCTGCTGGATCCTCAGCTCCGATCCGATGGTGGGCTTCAGTCCCTTCATAAAACACCCCTCAAGGGACTCTCCTGACACCCCCACGGACTCGGCCCGCCAACATCTCGAACTTCTTGATATACTCCACAAATGTCACCTCCTGTCTCAAAGCATGAAGCTTCGCATATGCGTTGCATACTTGCACCTACCCGAAACGGTCCAATAGGCGGGTCGTGAACTCCTACGAGCAGATATGCCGATGTTGTTGTGTCCACAGGTACCACGATAGTGACTTCCCCTCCAGGCACCCCAACGACCCTCGGCCACTCCGTCTCCTAAACCGTCAACACCTTAAAGTACCACTACGCCCTGTTGTCTGGGTCCCCCCTCAAAAATAGACATCTTCAGCTTCCTGACCCTGCACTCTACGATAACTCATCCAGGTGCCCCTCTCCCGTGCTGATAGGCATGGTATCGCGGCGGTGGGGGAGCAGGTACGTCATAGCCATAGTTCCCTCCATCAGCTCCATCCCACGCAGCTTCACCCCAATCCACTCCTCCATCAGTGATGCTGCCACGATCATCCTTATAGTATCGATTGTAGTCCTCGTAGGACACCATCGAGGGCCCCGCCGGCCCTGATGTCCCCGCCAATCTCCAGAGGTTGTGTCGAAGGCCTGCGGATGTGTTTCAGCCCCTCTCCATGTGTTCTGGTCCTGTTTGAGCTCAAAAAATCCTCCTTGTGGCTGCATAGTGTTCGACGGCCCTTCATGTGGCTGTAGATGGGCCGTTGCCCTAACTTCGGCAAGGGCAGACAGCCCAATCTGGTGGCCGACGGCCCCCCGGGGCCCTCTAGAGGGTCGGCCAACCCTGCAGATGGCCTACATGGGCCAGCCCTCTTGCAAGTCCGGTCGGGCCTGTGGGAGTTCCCTAGGGTTCGGCCAGGCCTGTGGGATGTTCCGGGAATTCGGCCGACCCCTTTCATCGCCTCTAGGGTTTGTGGGTTGAATTTTCTCAATCATGTGTTCCTCTTCCTCATCCACGAAGTAGTTATCGGCGTCGAAACATGGCCCTTCTTAAAAATCTTCCAGCTTCTCCTTCCCTTTCACTAAAGCACTCGACTTTTGCTCCGGATCTAGGGCTAAATCTATCTTCTGGGTAAGCGCCGCCACAGTTTGGTTCGTATATCCGATGGAGAGATTCATTTGTCCGAATGCTTCCATGAGTTGCGAGAATCTCTGATCCAAATTGCCATTTTGTTCATCTGCGCTCTTCTTAATCAAGTCATGGATCTCGCCTTCAAACTTCTCCTTCTCTTCCGACGAGTCGATTCTATACTTGGATCCCGTAGTCGCCATGGATTGACGTGCACTGATACCAAATTGATGTGATCTAGGGCTTTTGTGAATAAATGTGGGGTTTTTGTGGAAGAACAAAAAAAAGATTTTTATTGAATTTCAAATCTGAAAATAAAAGGGATAACTTGTCCTAATTCGAGAAGAGGCACTCTCTTAACTTTCGATTCGAGATGAAAACATAAGATCTCTAAAAGATGTTCGTGGACACCTTGGCCAATAGGATTCACAATTAATCAAAACATAAAACCCCCCAAGAGGCCAGCCATAGGTTATTATAAAACTAATTTGCAGATTTGGACTTTTTGCACAAAACCCCCCCACAGAGTTCAGAATTTACAAATTAGCCCCTGAAGTTGCCGAAGTTACCGTCGCGTGCCTCCTCCTATAGGTGATGATCGTATCAATTAATTAATGTACTTACATATCCTGAGCATTAGCATCATTCAGATTATAGATGTGGTATTCAAGTTTCACCAAGACACAGAATACATAATTCAGAAAGTACATACTATAAGGTACATGAGGCGACATTTTAGATTTAACCTACAACTCCAACTGCATATGTCATTAACTACATGATTGTTTGATGCGATCCTGATCTAACTTTAAGGATAAAAATAGGATTTTTAGTGGAAAGATTGGATTTTTATAGCAATGGTGGGATTTTTAGGGCTAAAAGAGTGGATTTGGAAGCAAATGAGATATTTTTATTGATGAAATAAAGATGGTACAAGGATAGTTGGCCTCAATTTGAGAGGATGACCGTTCTCCTAGCTTTTGATTCGAGACAAAAGCCTAACTCTCCCAAGATCTAAATCTTCCTACTTTTATCTTTTTCCTCGGTTCTTTTCTCAAATCTTCGAATAAACTCTCTAATCATTTCCTCTTTATTTATAATCAAACTCCCAATGAGCCATCACCCCAAAATTACCAAAATACCCCGACCTAGGGTTTTAGTCCAAAATTACATAAATGCGCTTAGACTCCCTAAAATTACAGTTTTGCCCATATGTCCAGAATTTATAGATTTACCACGGGATGCCCATAAACCCTAATCCTAACATTACGTCGTTCTTAAAGAACCACCTTGTCCTCAAGGTGGTAAATGAAATCCGTGGGCCATGCTACTCCGAACGAGGGTGCTCGTCTCCTCCTGAGTCAAAGCTCCAAATGCCTCCTCAGCCATCGTCGTTGCCCTCGAATGGGTCGTCGTTTTCCTGTGGGCCTACTTTGGCTCCGCCGAAGCCTTACGTATCTCCCTCGCTGTCGTAGAGCCACCCAAAGTCTCCACTGTCCTCTGCAAAGCCCGAATGGACGCCACGACAATCGCCATAGCTGCCTAAAGATTCGTCGCGCCTAAAGCCCAGTCTTCGAGGCCTAGAAGGGCCTTTGTCTGTAAACATGGGCCTGCAGGCCCTCGTGGAAGGATGTCCGGGGATCGCCAGGCCGGTCAGGCTCGCCCAGGGATTGCGGGCCCATGGGCGGCCCTCTCGCCTGCTGCGCTGGCCCGGGCGACCCGCCAGGAAGCTCACCCTTGCCAGGGCGGTCCGCCAGGAGGCCGGGGGCCTCTTGACGGCCTGCCCTTGGGTCGTCAATCTCCTTGGTGACCGCCTTGGCTTTCCACTTGTCTGTCTGCCTTAATCGCCTTTATCCTTGATTTTGGAAGAGAATTTGGGCCCCACACGCATTATCCACCACTGATTTGAAACGATCCACTACCGATTTGTTGAGGTTCTCTCAAAGGTGGCATTTTTCTCTTTTCTCTTGGCCAAAGTGTCTCCTCTAGCCCTGAATCTACGCCGTTGGCTTTATGTTTCTTCACATCTAGATTTAGGTAGGCTTTTTGAAAGATCTTCGAAATCCTTCGATATTTGGTGACTCGTCTCCTCAAAGTGTTACTTCATCGTAGCTTTCATCTCCTCCAATATCGCTTGCAGTCATTCCTCCCAAGCATCCACTTTTCTCGTCACTACCATCAAAATCTACGCTCTGATACCAATTTGATGTGATCGGGATCTAATTTTAGTAATAAAATTGGATTTTTAGTGGAAAGGATGGATTTTTATGGCAAAGGTGTATTTTAGGGCTAAAAGAGTCGGGATTCGAGGAAAGAGGAGATATTTTTATTAATGAAATAAAGACGATAAAGGATGGTTGGCCTCAATTCGAAAGGACCGCTCTCCTAGCTTTTGATTCGAGAGAAAAGCCTAACTTTTCCAAGATCTAAATCTTCCTACTCCTAATCTTTTTCTTCTCAATTATTTTCTCAAATCTTCGCATAAACCCTCTCTCTAATCTCTTCCCCTTTATTTATAATAAAACTCCTAATAAACCGCCATCCCAAAATTACCAAAATACCACTGGCCTAGGGGTTTCAGTCCAAAATTACAGATCTGCCACTGGACCTCCTGAAATTACAGTTTTATCCATGTGCCCTGAATTTACAAATTTTCCATTAGATGCCATAAACCATAATCCTAACATTGTTGAGGGATGAGATGTAATATCAGATCCAGCCCTAGTCCAACCCACTTTTGTAAATCCTTCAGTAATCCCTATCCTCATACACGATGCCTACCAAACCCTAGATTCTAAAGCCACGGCATGGAGGGTTGGGCTGAAGAATGGACAGTCTGTAAAATAGTATCTGGTGCATAACCGGACGTTTCCTATATAAAAAATATGTATGTGCGAAAACAGTCCATGTTGTTTCCTAACAGTATTAATAATGCCTAATAAGATTCTATGAACACTTATTTTATCCTAAGTACAGTTTTTGGAGTTCTGTTACTAGCAAATAGTAACGATCCCCCAATATTCCACACCAAAGATAATGATGCCGATTGAGAATACATAAACATTAGTGCCCAAAAGCCAAACAGATATGCATCCTAGGTACGTTTTTTGGAGAAATGTCACTACCAAATATTCAACACTCCCCCAGTATTCCACCCAAAGATAGCAGAATCAGAAGACGGACCGGATGACGAGATGGGAACGGGAGGAGGGGGTTAATACCTGTTTGGTGTTCTGCCTCTTGGAGGGCTCCTATAACGTCGAGGGGGAGATCTATCATGATAACTTCTGTAGCTTGAATATCTAATTACAAAGATAAAAATTAGGGAACTTTTCGACTTTATTAAACAGACTTTATTAAACACAACGTCATGAAAAAAAAGAAAATATTAACATAACTCATGTATGTCTGCTTACCTATCACGGTCAGTTCTTCCACCATAACGATGTGACCTTATAGGAGAACGGTCTGGGGACGGCGTCCGGTATCGTCTTGCATAAGAATACCGCTGACTGAAACCCCGCCCCCGTCTGATGCGCTTGGGCGACCCATCTGGAGAAGCACTTCTTGACAAACTCCTGGCACGGCTAGAGGGCGGAGATAGCACGCGTCGAACAGGACTCGTTGGACTTCTGCTAAAGCTTCTCCGCGAACGTGTCCTCACAGGACTTCGACTTGTACTTCTCCGTGATGATCTTACCGGGCTTCTGCTGAGGCTTTTACGAGTATCCCTTATGGGACTTCTGCTAGGAGATCTTCTCCGACAAGACCTCACAGGGCTTCTGCTAACGCTTTTTCTTGGAAGAGACCTAGCTGAACTCCTGCTCATGCTCCTCTTCTTATCCCTCACAGGGCTTCTGCTTCTGCTTCTCCTTGGAGGGGCCCTCCCTGAGCTCATACTTGGACTTCTTCGTGGCAGGGATCTTGCTGAACTTCTACTTATGCTTCTTGGCCGATCTTTTACTGGGCTCCGGCTTATGCTTCTTGGACGATCTTTTACTGGGCTCCGGCTTATGCTTCTCTTTTTGGTGGCTAGACTTTTGCTAACACTTCTGACAGGGCTTTTGCTCATGCTCCTACTCACTGGACTTCTGCTGACACTTCTTCTGCCCGGGCTTCTGCTCTGGCTACTCTCACGAGCAAGATCAGGGCTTCTGCTGGGATGACTCTGCAGAGGGGGGCTCCTGCTGATAGACCTTTTGGGGCTAACACTCGGGCTCTTGCTTTGACTCCTCCTGGGACTTATACTCATACTCTTGCTCATGGAATGCTTAGGACTCACACTGCGGCTCCTGCTCATCAATGTCAGATAAAATACCGATTCTCGAAGAAGTGGTAAGCACAAACAATGAGTTGTGAGAAGAATAAAAAGGACCTAGATTTGCTTGGTTTGTCATTATTAGGCAGTGGCCTATCTGCACTTCTATCAGATTTTGCTTCAGCGATGCCATTGCTCTGCACCTCCCCATTTTCTTTTGAAACTTTAACTTCTACTACAAAAGGCTTGTCCACCTTATCTGCATTGCTTGGCAAATTTGCAATAGTATCTCTTTCCAAAACTAATGGGGATTGAACTTCAGCTGTTAGGGAAAAAAAACTTTGCATCAATCATTTCCTAAGCAACTATGTCAAGCAAACATGAGTAACTATGGAAGGAAAACACAAAATAGATGGAAGTATAGCCTATAAGACGTAAATTAGCTGCACCAGTCCTTTTTAAAAAATACCAGAGTAGGATTTCCCTAGATAGATGGATGTGACCATGTGCTTATACCCCTACCAAGGAAAAATGAAATACAACAAGGATATGAAGCATGGAGATGTGCATGGACACAGATACAATGCAACATGAATAGGACACAGCAAATTTTTAAAAAGGACACTGGCACACAGAGATACAATCACATGTGCATACATAAGTGTGTGTATTTATAATGCACATCAAAAGTCCCAATGATTAGGATGTGTTCTATTAAAAGTACAGCGAAAACCGTATAAATTTCGATGACAAGAATCCATGACTTATCAGGTAACAGAAGTAAACAAAAAAATCTATAAATTCTATTCGATGCCTAATCTAGTTCCAGCTGTGACATAGCATCCTCTTAGTTAATAAGATAATGTTAGCAAACCAGAAGAACATAATTTTTTTAAATTTTTCTTTCAAGACATGTGGCTCCAAAGTGTCTGTCACAGTCTTTACGTTTAATTTAAAACAGGCATTGCTTGGACAAACAACTTTTTTTTGGGTTTTAGAAGTAGACACGGCTACGGAGTGTCCATTAAGTGTCAGGTAAGTGTTGTGTAAGTGTCGGTGTCTGACACGCGCCCAATAAGGACACAACACCCATTTTTGAAGTGTTCATACTTCATAGATACAAAGACCGGAAGAAATCAGGGCCGTATGCACCTTTTACAGATGAGAAGTAAAGAAGTCACTGGTTTGCTCCAAGGTTGGAGAGCATAGGAAGGAATGCCAAAAGACAATATTCCTGTAAATGGGACAAAAGTGGCAAGTTCAGCATAAAATCCTTATGCATGCCGGTAAACTGTGGCGGGCTTTGGATCTAGTTTGGCCTCTGTTATTAGGAAGAAGAAAAAACTATGAGAGCTTGTTCATGCTTTAACCTAAATAATTCACAAATAGAATGACAACAAAGTTACAGGTCAATCAGGATGGCTGGCTGAACACTTGTAAAAGATGCAAGCCTTTTAACATGCAAAAGAAATCAAAGGTTTGACAATATTAATTTTGTAGCTCTATATTTTCGGAAAAAAGAAACACAACAACATGTGCATAATGTTTGATGTATTTTCGGAAAAAAGAAACACACAACATGTGCATAATGTTTGATGTATTTTCGGAAAAAAGAAACACACAACATGTGCATAATGTTTGATGTATTTTCGGAAAAAAGAAACACACAACATGTGCATAATGTTTGATGAAAACCTAAAGAGAAAAGATACTTGTGTACTACCAAATCAATGCTTGATTTTTTTATCAGTTAAGAATAAAGAGAACACAACAGATAACAATATATTCATCCACTAGAATAAAGCCAACAAGATGGACAGAAGTTAGTAGATACAATTACATCAACTCTAAAGCCATAGCTTATACATTTGCCTTGATCCGTCAATAAACTTAATCTTCGGGTTAAACAACCATGTAATTTAACAAAGCACAACAAGAACAGTGGTAATAGCTAACATCTAAAGGAAACACTGATACTTACCCCTAATCTTATTCTTAAACTTCCGTGATAGTCCTCGATGTTCACCTCCATCTTCTTCAGAGCTGTTCCGACTTGAATCATTGTTCTCAGCATCAGTATCACTCTCTGATATCCTTGTATAAGCAAGAAAAGATGTTTTATTACCGAGAAACATTTTCAGATGGAATAAAGTATGAAAGTTGCCAATAATGCACAAAACAGCCCTCAGAATATGAACATGCAATCAAGTTAAATTACTCGGAGAGGCATACTTAATGGTTTGACATGCACATTATAGTACTTACTAATAACATAGCTAAGTTGGTGTACAAGTTAACAGAACAGAATACACTATCAGCAAGGCCTAAGTTTGCCAAACAGGTGTGTAGTTTAAGTCAGATAGAAACAGGATTTTGTACAGAAACTCTAGATTCATTCAGTTTATAAACAAAACTATAGTTGTAGCAGAGTTTTCAAAACCCTAACTTGGGAGACAAATTTGCATTTGAAACTAAGTTCTTGGAAGCTCCAAAACAAACACCATTTTTGCAGTTTCACAAGGTTTCACAAACTCCAATATGATTGTCAAATGAGATAAAGTTCCAATTTTTTGAGTTTCACTATGAAACCTTGTGTAACTCTGGTCTGAGAAACTAAACCCCATTGCCAAGCTAGGTCCAAGCATAAATTTGTGCTATCAACAAAAAACCAAAAAAGCACACAAGGATCCGACTTCAATTTTTAAGCACGAACAGAACATCACGTGAAAAGGCATCTGCCTTGATCCACCCATCTACATTACTACCAATTATCTATCTACTAAAGTAAAGAGGCTGTAACAAAAAACTTAGCATTACAAACTTAGAAACAGGGACTCATTGGCTGAGTCACGAAATAACAAAGATAATGTGATGACAAAATATATCTTGCATCTAGGCATTCTAAGAAACCTGCTTAAGGCTAAGAAACCTGCTTAAGGCATATTTGGATAGACCCAATCAAAATTATTTAGGTCCTAGATTCCTTTTTTTTAATCTTATATGGTTTGAGGCAACTGAAAAAATTGGCTTCTCCTGGTGTTATTATTCGACTAAAATCCCAAGGATTATAATCTATAAAGTAGATTAACACTTTAGATTATGAAGAAAAACAGTCTCCAAAGGATTTCTATTAGTTACAAATTACCCTTTTGGCTAAACTTCACTGATTTATGATGGAATTAAGTTGGTATCAAAGCTAACTTTTAGGAGTATAATCAAAAGGATTACTACACCTCGGAACACATCTTCAATCCAATGTATTCTCATCCAAACAAACCAGACTACCCATATTGTACATCATGTAACAGTAATTTTCAGTTTAACATATTAGATAACATGAATATAATGCAATAGCCATGGAGCAACTTCCACGGCATTATGGCAGGTATTAGCTTCTGTTGTAAATAGAATGGGAAAACATGTTAGCAGAATTTTAAGGTTATCCAGTAAAAAACCTCTTAGACTTGCGCCTCGATTTTCTATCATGCCTTCTGCGTCTTTTCTCGCGTCTACGATCCCTTTTCCGTTTTCCACGCTTGTATTTGTCTTTCTTTGAATATTTCTTTTTCCGTCTCCGCCTGTCATCATTTGAGCTACTAATATCAGATGATGATGACGATGTAGATGAATCAGAATCACTGTCAGTATCTGAAGATTCAGTGTCTGTGTCTGATGAACTCTCAGATTCAGATGAATAATGTCTTCTTCGCTTCTTCTTTCTTCGGCTCTTTGAAGATTTCTTATGGCGTCCCTTCCGCCGTGCTTCATGACTATCTGTATCAGAAGAGATATCATTTCCTGATTTTGACTTGCTGGATTTCCGTTTATCTGCATGCATGCATACAAGTTAGTCTTTCAGACTTGGAGATCCCAAAAGTCTTTCAAGATCACATATGAGCTGATGAAAAGAAATTTAATCACAATTATAACATTAGGTAAGCTGGGCCCCAGCTTAACTTAAATAAAGTTAATTTACCATTTTCCAATATTGGTACCACAGTGCCATGATATTTTGTGTCATGAAGTTCTCCACAGTCAACAATCTTCACTGGAACAACAGGTCTGCTACCATCAACTTCCACCCGCTCGATCTTTCTTAAAGTATCTAGCCCTAAGATAAGCTTCCCAAAAACAACATGCTTCCTGTGACATGGATAGAACACATTTTTCCTGACAAATCAGGCACCAATTCAAATAAAATGCCAGACAAAAAATGAGAACACTATAGCCATCTTCTAATTTGTGGTGGGTGTGTGCATGCAATGTTGCATAATTACGGGTGTGTATGCAAATATCCTACAAATATCCTACATTTAGGGACATGATTCACCATTATAAGCAGAAGCACATTGCTATCAGTCTGCTTTGAATGTGTAAATGCCTAGCAAAATGTGAATTATCCGATGCATTCAGATGTGAAGATGGCTACTCATCTTCCCATGGAGAAGACCATATCAGCTAATCATGAACCACAACTAATAGCATGAGTCAAATTTCCCATCAGCATGAGATCACAGGCTTGCATTCTAACCAAAAGATAAGATAAACTCAATTGTCAACTTGCAAAACAAATCATCATGTCCGTTAACGGGAGTACTGGCAGTCTAGCATCCAAACCATTGAAAATCGAAGGGCAGCAATTCCCCATTCACCAATGAGTTGGCCGGTAGCATTGAATGAGTTTCTACACAACTATAGTCTAGGAGAAGCATGGATATCCTTAGATTTGTGAAACGTATTCGGGAGGAAACAACAAAAACTAGTTTATATGCAAGATGAGGTTTGATCCTAAAACTGACCCATCCAGATGAGGAGCAGCTTTAAAGGTAATAAAGAATTGAGAACCATTGCCATTGGGACCAGCATTCGCCATTGATAAAAGACCAGAAGCATCATGGCGTAGCTTAAAATTTTCATCTGCAATAATATAAAATCAAGAAGGTTACCAAAAATGCTCACTTACTTCAATATGTCCGTGTATCATTACATATAAGCAATCACAGAAGTCAAAAAAATCAGGCCCCAGAAAATCATGCAAAACTACTTATTTACTTTTAAAATGTTTCTATTATCTGCCCTTGAGCTCGAACGAAGTGCTGCCATACCATTCCATTTATGCAAAGGTCATCATATTTTTCAAGTTTGGAATGTGAAAGAGATAACTAATTGATGATGGATTGAAAATTCTCATTACACTAAAATTAAAAAAAGAAATTGGCGGAAACATGAGTAAATAAATGAACAGTGTAAGAAAACAATACAAAAATGACCATAAGTATGAATATCAAAATGATAAAGATATCTTAACATGACTTACCGCATTGAGTGGCTTACAAAAATATGTTTAAACTTTAAAGGCTAATGGCTATTCATTGACAATACAGAAACAACTGGAAAGCTCAGATTACTTTGAGACCCATTTCAAAGAAGTAATGTAAGAATCAAAAGAACCACCTCTGGATGCAGATTTACATCTAGAAATGATAGCCATGAGTACAACGATTGATGTAGACCCCAAATGAAAGAATTTATGTCAGCAAATAAATGTTGAGTAAGCTTTGTTCCCATTCTCTTAAGAAGTATGTGGAGCCAACTTACGTGCATACATCTATGCTACTATAAAAAGAGCTAGTTTTGAGCTTTGATTCGGTCAACTTTTTTCATTTGTTGTGAATTCCCAAAATTACCCTTATTGAAAATGACGCGATTGTTAAATCCTGATCGTATTATGTGTGATGTATCATGAACTAATGTCTACTATATATATATATCAAGGAGAGATTTTAACATCACAGTTGCTGCGAAATGTTGGCTGTAAAGAGGTGCGGCGGTTGGGGGCTGCCATTTGGTAAGGGGTTCGAATCCTGTGTCTAACTTTTCTTTTCTATTTTTCTTTTATGCAGGTTCTTTTGGATTTACTTTTCTTTCTTTTAAATAACTTTTCTAATTTTTTCTTCTTTTTTATAAATACATAACCCCACTCATGTTCTTTTTAATTTTAAGTTATTTTTAATATTTATTTGGTTATTATTATTTTTAAAATATCTCAAATTAGAAATGAATAACGATCCTTAATATCGTAATAGTCTACGTAATCTTAAAGTATTTCAAGATGGAAAAACATTTCAAATTAAAAACTAAGTATAATTAAAAAATCTTATTTGGATGTTATTGCCAAGAAATTCTCATTTCATTGATATTAGAGTATTCAACTGCAAATAAAAATATTTAATCGCATATAATTAAGAATCCATTTAAATAATTTGTACTGAAAAAAATCCCAACATCTATCAATAAATCAATAAGAATTATTAAATAAGAATCCCAATTTAATTAAAAGAAATCATAAATTAATTTACTTGTGAAATCATCATTCAATTATAAATTGCTATTCTAATATGAAAAATTCTTATTTAATTAAGAACCCTTAATTAAAATTGATTTATTATTTTCATCATCCTAATGCAATAGACATGGTGGTAAAGTGATAATGTGGCTATGTTAGATTTTATGATCAGGACCAATTTTGTCAAAAAAACAATATGTAGGCTACAATCTATGTCCAAATAATAGTTGTATTAAAATTGTACACATGCCGAGCACATACCTATAAGCTACAGACAAATATATAGCATATACATGCACGTGAGGATAAAATCATGATCTACAATGGCATTATAGATTGCAATCAACAATGGATGCCAAGTAGGACAAGGTCGGTCATCCCAAGGATGATCCACACCTTTCATCTTAAAGTACACATGTTACCTAGACCATGTACCAGATATTAAGTGATTTTGATGTCATCCACCCATTCATCAAATGCATCAAATTATTCTATCTTTTAAACGGTTAAAATAGACTTTGTTTTTTATGCACTTGATTCACATGCAATTGATATCCAAATTGCATGAGATGACATACATGTTTTAATTAACATGTATATATTAAGATAAATGGAGCAGATCAAACGTTAGATGTCTCACAATTGCTACAATGGTAAGCACTCTACAACGTTGGTGCAAATCTCGTTTTCCATGGATGTCTATGTGTATTTATATGTATATGCATGTGTGTGTGAAAATAATGGGTATCATAAGATATGGGCATCATTGATGCCCAGATCTTACATCAGAAGGTTGTTGATGGTAGATCCTCGCAACAAAGGATTCAGACAGGATTTCACGGGCCAGCATCCTTCTCTTGTGCCTGAAAGAGAGAAGCGTGGTGCTTTAAAGAGAGAAGCGCGTCAGCAGATCGGAGGATTGATGTTCGATTCGACTCAGATACTTAAGTCAATTCAAGCGGGAGGAAAGAGATGTGTAGCTTGAGTTTTGTACTTTCAATTGGAAGCGTACCTGCCTTGGATGATGTTGTTGTAGTGTTTTGCAGAGATGTGGGTCAGTTACGCCACGTTAAGGAGAGTTATGGCGATCACATATATCATGTGCATAACTGACTCCCCGAATCAGGCATCCGGTTGCACAGACGAGTAATGGACGTTGACTTTCTCGTAACGGTATGGAGAGAAAGTCGAGCGACTGCGGGAGAACGCGTCGCCTAAGTTTACGAGATAGTTATGGCGACCGATCTCGTCAAACAAGTAATCCTCTGGTGACCGCCGCTAAGGAGCCGACCTCGGGTGTGCACCGCTAAGGCCATCCTCGTAGGGTGTGGCCGCTGAAGGAGCTGACCTCGTGGAGGTCGTCCTCGTAAAGCGTGGCCGCTGAAGGAGCTGACCTCGTGAAAGTTGTCCTTGTGTGAGTGTTGCATGTCGGTCTGAATCAAAGAGTGCATGTCTGCCTTGCGGTGTTGTGTCTGCAGCTTAATCGGGTTGACCTCTCAAGCTACTATTTGACGGTCTTTGGAGGACGCATATAGGCTTTATACTCGAACATGATGGACCCCCACTGTCAGGTCTGGCTGGACCCCAATTGCAGCGGGCCCCAGCCCAAAGTATCACTTACACGAACTCATCTTCTAGCTTGACATTGCCGACATGAGCTACTCATTCAAGGTCGGACGTAGAGAGGCGAGAAGACCAAAAGCTAAAGAGAAGCTGACCAATCGAAGAACATCAACCAACCTCGTCCAATTGTACTGACACGATCCGAAATGTGGCATCTGGGGCAATGCATATGGAAGGAAAAGCTCATCATGTATGTTAACATGAGGCGCCTCCTTACGAATCCCGGAAAGACAGAGCCGACGTAATGCCCTTTCTCGGGACCTGAGGGGGCGCTCCTGCTGAAGTGGCGGAGTTTAATACATGACGATGTTACATGCATGACGATGTTACATGCAGATGTTCGCTCGATCGTGGAGCTGGGACGGCTACGATCATCTCCCGCCTAGGGCATAGAACGGTCGAGCTCATCTTCCGCCTAGGGGATCGTGGGCAGTTGAACGGCTGCGATCATTCCAAAGCTATCGTGGGCATTGGACGGCCACGATCAGCTCCTGCCAATTCCTACCTAGGACATGTGGTAAAGGCGAGGGAGTTCAACAGTTAGCCGCACTTGCCAGCAGCTTTTCTCGCCTGTCATTTGGCTTTCATGCTTCCTTGCTATCTGATCTTCGTGGTTGACACTCGCTGCTTTCTCCACAAATGACCCATGTCAGAGGCCACCAATACCCAAGCAACCTCCTCCGAGTATTACGTGTTGTCATCGAAGGAGGAATCGTCTTCGCCCGTCGAGGTCTTCACAAGTGGAGAGGGCAGCAAGCCCCTCGAGAAGATGGGAATGAATATTGTGGAATCTTGAGTCAGGCGGCCTTGCAATACTGCGCCTTTGGCAAGGAGGTTGTTGGCTTGCTGTGGCACTCGAATTCGTGGGGGCAATGTCGTCCATCCCCATCCGACCTGCCGTTCCAATTGCACCACACCCATAAGAGACGTCTGCCCAGCAGTTGGCAGGCTCTTTGTCTGGTACTCACTCATGTGGGGGTGTCGGAGCCTTCTCCCATAGACTTGGATGCCCTCGATGGGCCGAGGATGGCTAGCCTAGGAGAAGCTGCAGCACCTCAAGGCTTATGACTTCAAGTCTAGGTTGCATGCAGTCGACTTGGCGCTGCTCAAGGAGAGGTACCAGATTCCCCCTCGGTAAGCCGGCTACTTCACCACGACCTGGCAGGGACCCTCAGTCGGCCTCCTCGCAGGGTAATTGTGTTAAGTTCGGCACACTTGGAGGCATGGCTCTGCCTCCCTTTCAACCGCCTCAGACGATGGTTCTTTTATATGTCCAACCTTGTGTCGTGCCAACTAACTCTGAATAGCTTCCAAAGCTTGGTAGCTTCGGCGACAATGTTTGCCTCTCATGACAAGAGATGGTTGCCAACCGAACTGGTGCATGCAGTGTCCGAGCTGAAGAAAATTTTCAACGCCCATTACTACGGTACCTCATCTGCCATGCTGGGGTCCCAATGATCTTCGAAGAGAAGCCGTCGGGGAATGAAAATTGAAATGATAAGTGGTTCTTGACCACAGGGAGTTGGTATAGCTTCGAACAGGGCCATGTTGATGTTGAGAAACGAGTGCCACGTTAGTTCGGGTGGCCGTGCAAGTGGGGTCCGCACACAATCCTGTGACTGACCAGGGGCACAAGCTGGCCTGGGTGTGGCTGACCGGCCGTCATGCTACTTCGAGATCCCACAATGCACTGCTATCGGTGATCCAGGCACTGCAAGCGATGCAAGCGATGCCCGTAGAGGAGAACAATGAGCTCGACGAGGGTCCTCACGCTGCTAGCTAGTACCAGCTTTAGAGGTTGAAATTTTGAATTTCCCACCTTGATAATAACCCGTTCTTTCTCCCTTATCTTACAAAAATGGGATGATTAAGCTTGAACCCGGTCTGAAAGAGTCAGGCCTATGAGACGTGTAAGTCGGAGGCCCCGACGCCCCTAGATGAGCGCTCTGTTGCGGCCTCTGCTGCTACTCCCTGTGCTGAGGAGTCTGACCCTGCCATGGCTCTGGAAGCTGGGAGCAAGGTCGTTGAGACCTCCTTCATGATCACATCGACACGAAGGATGAGGCCTACTCCGACAATCGCATCTTGGTTGATTGGCTGAGGAAGAGAAAAAGCAAGGTAAGAGGCAGCTCCCGAGTTGCCACACCGGGAACCCGTGGTGGAGCTCTCACAGAAGAAGCCCATGGTGGTGTCTCCAGAGCAAAAGGCCACCCAACCCTCAGGCTCACATCCCTTTAAGGCGGGCCAAACCAAAGCTTCTCAGCCTGGTGAAGGCCAAATGTCCAAGAGTGAGGGGGAGGTCGGTGCCAATCTGGGAAGCGTCTCTCGACTACCTGATTGGGAAAACTAGGAAGTAGGTCGACCTCTTAATGTGGAGATCATGAGGTTTTCTGATGATCTCCAATACATCAATCAGGTATCTTCTACTATAGCTGCCAGGTTTCTGATTGGCCTTGGACTAACTCATCCTTTTTCATCTTTTGCTTAGGGTCAAGAAGAACCGTCACGCTTCTTCCATTGCCACCACCTCTAAAGGGATTGAGCTCAGTCACTTGCTGAAGAGATCACCCCGCTATAGGAGTTGGCAGCGGTGTGTGCAGAAGTCAACGGCTTGCAATGGGTGCATGCCCTGCAAAAGAGGACCTTAGCCGCTGAGGAGAAACTTCAACGGCTGAAGAGTGTCAAAACAAAACTGAGCAGATGGAGCAGATGGAGCTGGTCCACTCGAATGATGTGAAGCTGTAAGAGGCAAGTGAGACGGAGACGTGGCTAAAGGAATGCAAAGAATCTGCTAAAGCTACTACCTGCCTTACAGAGCAAGTGGCTGAGAAGGACAACAGTATTTTCCAGCTGCATGAGCAGTTGGAGAGGGTTGAACAGACGTATAAAGATCAAGCCACCAAGGCGGCTAGGGCACACAATGCTGAGTTGAGAAAAGCCAAAGCTCGACGACGTGCCGTGGTGAGATGCTGATAGATGCGTTCCTGAAGATGCACCCTGCTCAAGCCAGTCTGCTTTCCTTCCCGATGGAGTGAATTCTATCCCCTACTACCGCCCAAATTCTCGTCGGGGCTGCTCCTCCCGCTACTGTTGTTGATGGAGCCTCTTGACGAAGTCCCTAAGGTCGGAGCGACCATGTGGATGAGAAGTCTACCTCCGGGTAGAATACGCAATCTTGTCTTGTTTTGTGTTGGATGACTTGTCCGTCGCATATGGTGGTTGAAAGTTGTAGGAAAACTTTTTGAACCTTACCATCTCTCACACTTGTATCCCTGGCTTTGCACTTTGCATGGACTACTGTGTGTGTTGGCGCGTCGATCCCAATCTCGAACTCACGAGACTAATGCTGGAGTCGTCAAATACCTCTGCTGAGTATGCGATGTATCCTTGCCTGGACCCTTGGTCTGTTAAGTGAGGGAGTCAACTCTGGATCTTTGCGGCTTTAGCTCAGAGTTTTGAGGTCAGACCATCAGGCTCACATCTGCGTTGTGGGCTTGCTTGGCCTGGCACGACTAGAGTCGAGTGCATCCTGAGCGAGGAGCTTTGAATTGTAGTAATGGGGCATCGGCCTGGGTTGGTGGCTTCCTCAGATGCAGCATGTCCTAAGCTGAGTGTCGTTGCCCAGAACTGGGACCTCATGGCCAGACCAGCGAGGGCCCAGCATTGAATATGAGCTTTTGTTGGAATTAGCACAACATGAGCCAAGTGCTAAGTGTCTTCGGTGCTAGGACCGTGGGTCTCACCAGCGGGTGCCACAGCCTAGGCTGGGGGGCTCTGTTTGGACGTGACACGATCCGAGTCGAGTGCCAGAGGTCAACGTTGGAACCAATGGTATCGCCAGCACATGGCCCCAGTATTGCTGGGGGCTTGGTTTAGATGTGACATGACCTGGATCGAATGCCAGAGGTCTGGTTGGACATGACATAACCTGGGTCGAGTGCCAGAGATCGACGTTGGGACCGTGTGTCTTGCCAGTACAGGGCACCAATCTGGCTTGGGGCTTTGTTTGGACGTGACACAACATGGATCGAGTGCCAGAGGTCTGTTTGGACGTGGCACGACTTGACAGGTAGAAGAGTGCGGAAATTCTAAAGATGAAGTAAGGACTTCTTTAATGAATTAGAATAAGTACGTTCGAGGAGGGCACCTTATTGAGTTCGGTGTTGGCCCTCGATCATGGATAGTACTTTCAAAGATGCTCTGCATTCCATGGGTTCTAGACTAGAACCCGCTCCAGAGTCTCCAGTTGGTATGTCCTTGAGCGGAGGGCCTCTCGGACACGCTAATGTCCCTCCAAGTTTGACCCCAGAGGTTGTTAGCTCTTCTCGGTCCCATCACCGATGCGGATGATCCTTCTGAGGATCAGGTGTCCCTTTTGGAAGCGTCTGACTTTAATCTTTTTGTTGTAGTACCAAGCTCAGGCCCATTTGTAGGCGTTGACTCGGATCTGTGCAATGTTTCTTCTTTCTTCGGCCAGGTCTTGCTCCAAAGCTAGAGCCTCGATGTTGAAGGTCTCGTTGAAGTTCGTGACCGGTAAAGTAGGGAGGTCCACTTCAACTGGTGTCACGTCATCGACCTCGAATGCCAAAGCAAAGGGAGTCTCGCTCGTGCCAGTTCGCCTAGTTGTACGATAGGCCCAGAGCACGTATGGGGGGTGCTCCCCTAAGCACCCTTCCTTGCACCCAACTTTTTCTTGAGCATCTTTATGATATCTTTATTGACGGACTCGACCTGGCCATTTGCTTGGGTGTAAGCAAGGCTGGAGAAATGGTGCTGAATGACGTACTCCTCGCACTTCGCTCTAAAGTTGACATTGTCAAATTACGTCCTATTATCCGTGATGATGGAGTGCAGAACCCCGAATCAACATATCACATCCTTCCATATGAAGGCAAAGGCCTTAGATTCGGTTAAGAACGACAGCATTCCTACCTCCATCCATTTGGTTGTGGTAGTTGATCACTATTATCGCATGAGTTGCTCCGGCTCTTCCCCTGGACAGAGGTCTGATAAGGACAATACCCACTTTGCGATTAGCAAGACGG